>JBBMJY010000016.1:4684396-4701718 GCA_037833715.1 Toxotes lorentzi | reverse complement strand
TCAGGAGAAAAGGGATTCTTTGGTTGTTTTTGGAGGGGAAACTGGCTATTTTGGGGGGGGGGGGGGGGTGGGGATGGAGGGGTCCAAAATCTTTCCCCCTCCCCCCCCCCCCCCCCCCCCCCCCCCCATCACTAAATATTCCATGCAACTTGATTTTCATCCACATACCTTGCTTAAAGCTGACCAAGCTCTGAGACAACTTGTCTGGTATGACGCTTGTGAAATAAATTAGAAAAGGGAAGGGGAGAATAAATCACATTTTCATTGGATTTAGTAGTGAGGGAGCCTCTGCAAGAATCAAAGGAATGAGCTTAGGCTATGAAACGCCATCTATTCTTGGATTGTGTTTGTCCTATATTTTTGGGAGTTACTGTGTTGCTGCACAGCATAAATAAATATGCTGTAGTGTGCTTCTGAAATGATTTTGTGTCACATGAAAGGCCTTGGTGTCCACGGTAAAAAAAAAAAAAAAAGAAAAGGAGAGGAGGACAAGCATTTCTTCCCAGTAAGCTCCAGTGAGCCAAAGTACACCACTTAAGGATACATGCTATAGTACATGCAGTACTAGCTCATTTATCTGTTTCTTTATTTTCCTCCGTGCATTATATAAAGCATATTGTTCCATCCTTTAAATTGCCCGAAACAAAGAATTTTTTCTGTTTGTGTGTTTGCATGAGTGGGAGTGCAATGACATACGAACGTGCCAACCAATCTTCGGCACCATGCACAGCTTATGTAATTCAAAGAAGCATTCCGGGTCCTAAATCTCCAATCGATTGGAGCTGTGGATATCATAGCAAAGCAGGGAAACCCACCAAATATTTAATACACAACAAACATATCAGCTGCTAACAGCTGAGTATGGATTAGGCCATCTTCCTGAAAGTGAGCACATATTTACTGACACAAACAAGCTGGGGAGCATATTACCAAGATACACATTGCTCAGTGCCAGCATATGAATGTTAAATTAGACTATACGGCAGTGCAGATTGGCCAAGGCAGTGACATTTGATAAGATCACCAGATTTAGAGGTTATTCTTGTGGTCAATCCTGAGAAGTAAGGTCGATTTAATGACAACATTCATGTATTTAGATTTAAATAAGTGACTGAGGTATAGGGATTAAAAGGCTAAAGATTTGTTCTTTAATGCCTTGTTAATACATCTCTTGACTAGTTGAATGCATTGTAATGATGGACTTTCAATACCAACAGGAAAGCTTTGCCATCTGTGCACTGAACTCTCCCCAACAGATGCATGGAATATTGGTACTTCTCTTCATAGTTGATTTTGTTTTCCCTTCTTCCTCACACTTTTTCTCTTTGCGGTTTGTGAGCATTTTGATAGAATAGCACCCGACACTGGTAAACAGGAAAAACAAATGGGCTCTGAGCTCATGGATGTAGATGGGTATTGTTTTTTATTGATTTCCATTGGCTGAGGAGCTGGTGACAGGGAGTCTCCACTCATCAGGGCAGGTTATCGATTAGCTGAGGAGGAGCAGCAGGGGTGCGTAAGGGGTCGAGCGTGCCGGTGAAAAGAGTTGGAATGTGGCCTGTTGGAAAGGCGAAGCACAGCCGTGATCCCTGACACCAGTAATTAACGTATGAAATGCAGTCAATTTCTCCTCAGATGGAAAAGGGCTGTTGCAAAGTCAAGGTTTTGCTTGTATAAGGGAATGGTCTCACATCCATGAGCACTTAGAGAATTAATGTATCCTGCAGAAGTCAATCTACCACACTGGACTGCAAAGTCAGGTAAATGGTCACAGTTACTGTTCTGGGGCTAATCACAACTTTTGAATAAAATACAGCATTTGATGTACTGCCTTGCCGGCTCATGAGCAGAGCTAATAATAGCTTCAGCTTTAAATACCTCCCTAAATAAATTTCTATTGCTATATCCCTCTAAATAACTGTCCCTATGTCGTAGAAGTCTGTACTTAGAGGACACCAGTACACTCTGAGGTAGGTGAGACAGATGACATTTTGAACCCCCGCAAGGACTGAATCATTACAAGCACCTCCCCACTGGAAGTGTGGTGGGATCAGCAATATTTCACACTGACAGAAGGACCTGACAGCAGGCGTCCACACACGAGCCCGACTCCTCTTCTCCCTTGTATTTATTTTTCTCTCAGTCTTGCCCCCCCCATATATTTGGGAGTTGCTAGATTTGATTAAGAGCCCAGCAAATTCAAAGCTGCTCTTTTACTTTATCACAAAGTTCTCAAGTTGAAGAGGTACGCTCACGAAAGAAAAAAGAAAAAGAGCATGAGTGTGTGATTAGAAATCTCAAACTCCACAGATTGTCCTGACATTCTTCTTCATGTTTCTAATCAGTAACTGAATGTAAATGTGTCTTTGGCTCCAGCTGGAGTGATAGGACCAGAATCAGTATGTGTGTGCTTAACACCAAAGTATTTAAAATGCCCGCTGAGTGCCCCTCTATCTTTCTCTCTACTCCTCTTTCTTTCCTCTGACTTTGTTGCTGATGTATATGCTGAAGACACAACATTAGGACTCTGGTTCAGCTGATTGAACCCATTTGCTACAGACTCTTTCCTTCATCCCCACACCCATTAGATAATACCTTATTGCACAACAGTTCGCTCGTACCTCTCTTACATCTCACAAAGATGAGCTCATTTGATCTGAATACTTTGCTCTTAATGCATTTCATTCCGTGCACTATTTATTTTTTTTGGTCCAAGGCTCTTCTTCTCCTTCAGAACCCGTGAATAGTGCGCCGTTCTTTGTTGTGAGCGCTTTTACGAGAAACTCAAGGAGCCTTGGAAGTCTAAAATTTGACTCCAGGGCATGACGCTTCTCTTGCCCCCCACCCAATGTACCTCTGACTCTCACCACTTTTTGCACCACAGAAATGAAATGGAAATAATGGCTCTGTCTTTAAGAGTGCATCTGAACACTGTAATTCTCCAAACATCGACATGGAATGATGGTTGCTGACAGAGAGTCCTTATTTGTCTCCTGCCTTCTAAAGGAGGAAACCTTTGCTTGGTTGTCCTTTGGGATTAGGTTTTCATCCCCAATTGTCTTTCCAGTGTTGTCTTGTAATTTTCTGATTAGATATCTTAGTTTCTTATAAAGCTAAAGTTTATCCAATATTTTAAAGATAAATTCTCTCTTTCTCTGTGATCTGATCATGGCAGAAAAACTGGCAAGGTTCCTTAGGCATGGGTTGCCAAATAAATCAGTAAATAAACAATTTATTTAATTTCTGTTGGTGGTAAAACATAATTTTAAAATTTGCCAACATTTTCAAACATTCTTATTCTTCAGAGCTGCTAGAAATTCAGCCTTAACTCATCATACACTCTCCAAAAATGATTCCACTATCAGCAACCATGAGCGGTGACTAATACCATTTGCTGGGATCAATTAGGCTGATTGGCTTAGGCTCTGTCTTGGCCAGCCCAGGGGGTTGGCAGTTGCAGACAAGTTGTCCAATTAAGTGAGCACAAGCACTTGCCAATAATGGCTGAATAATGGGCCTTAAGGGGAGCGTGATTCATCTCCAATGTTAGGTACCAGGGAAACAGCCATTGAGTGTGTAGAAACCATAGATTTCTCTTTTCAGATTACAATCAATATCACCCCCATGGCTTTGACAATGGCCTTGATGAAGAATTAGACTGTAAAGATGTTGGTGTCTTGGGTTGAAGCCAATAGTTATTTTCAGACCCACTTCCAGAGTGTACAGTCTACAAATGTCTACATCTGCCCTTCGGTAAAGGTGGATACAGTTAGACTCTTAGACTTAGAGTGTAATGAATCATGGCATTTGGATGTTTAGTTGTGGAATGCTACATTTGATGTGTACACATACCTGTCAAATGTAATGCCTTGTTGGTTTTTTTTGCTCTGATCTACTCGTATAGAATTAGAGCTGTTCCCTGTCACTGAATTTAGAAAAAAAAGCTTCCCATTGTTGTCCTCAGCCTGGATAGGCAAACTGTATAAAAGGCTGCCAATGAATTACAGCCAAAACTGCCTTGACATCATAAGTGTATTTGCAGTCCAAACTTTCTCAAAGGGTAAATGACTTTCTCTCAAGAAGTCGGAAGCAGTCACGGTTTCAGTTTTCTATTGCTCCCTCTTTCTCCTGCCTGAGTCTAGCATAATAGTCAATAAGTAGTTGAAAGGCTTTAATTTCTTCTGACATCACATCCAGTGCCCATCTCCCTCCCCTCTCTTTCACTCTCTGTATCGCTTTTGTTGATGTGTCTAATACTGGCAGGTTTCTTAATGTCACATGTAAGCAGCTGTAATTTAATGCTTCGGGTGTGGCGTCTAACAGTCGCATGTTTAATCTCTGTCTGTCGAATGCTTGTTAGTGCCACCACCTGATCATAGGCCCGGAGTGGGAGATGCCACAGCGTGCACAAAAGCTACATTTGAAATGAGAGAGACAGACAGAGATGAGCTGGAGAATGGCTGCCATCTTTGATGCCTTCTTTTATCTCTCTTGTTTCCGTTCCCTGTGTTTCTCGTATATGTTATGTAATTATTCAAGATGGGATAAAACAGAGAAGAGGAGGAAGGAGAGACAAATGGAATTTTGGCACTTAGCTGAAGTAGTAGCACACCTTCACAATGTTACTTGAGTATTCATTTCAAATGGTCCCCTCAAATAAATGCCTCTCTCTGCTTGTAGATCATGTGAATTGCTACTCAGTACCATTGCACTTGGTTACCTCTCTGACTCGCCATCTCTACTGCAATCTCTCCCTGCTTTTAGCCCCTCTGTGTGCACTGGCTAAGAGTGGAACGTGTAACAGACCTGCAGGTTCTTTCTTTCTTTCTCTTTCTCTCTCTCTCTCTCTTTCTACTCCCTCCCTCCTTCTCTCTCTCTCTCTCTCCCAGGTGGCTGTCTCTGACCAACCATGCACACAGCACATTGGGGTCAGCAACAAAACGGACGACATTAACAGGGGAATGCACACTTGCACATGTGTGTGTGAGCATACCCGTTCCCCCATGCACACATTCCCTTGCTGATACCAAAGCTGTCAGTCATGATGGCCTGGGAAATGTGGGCTTCAGTACAGCAACAAGCTGGGAATAATACAAATCCTCTGTGCAGTCGTAGACACCACTTTCCTCCACTATCTCCTTTTCCTTCCCTCCATCGATGTGCATCCTCTCTACCTTTGCCTGTCCTCTCTCCTTGTTCATCCTCCTTTTGGAACATACTATAATCCCTCTTTCACAAGAGGGTACTTGTTTCTTTATGTACCTAGTATATTGGTTGCCAGCAGATAATTGTTTAGAAGACATATTGCCATTTTAGTTAAGATTTAAAACTTAGACACAGGAGTGAGAGAGGCAAGCCAGTGACATGTGCAGCCTGAATCTCATTAGATATATTTGAACATCAGGGCTGCATGAGATTTCGCTGACCATAATGCCATGCAGTTACCAGCGGGGCATTATGGGAGAAAAAGCAATTTGCAGGGGCAAGGCTCAATGGCCTCATGAATCAAGCCAATATGGACAAGACGAGAGCAGTTAAGAGACCAGTACACGCTGCCTGGAGATTTCACTTAATGCTGTTCTGTTACAAAAGAAAAAAAAAGTGTCACACCTCATAGTATCTCAACCCACTGGTTAATGTCCTTTTGTGTTGTCTCATTGTCATCTGCAAACAGCTTTTCCTCAACAGGTTTTGCTATGAAACTTTATTGAAGTTCCTGCGCAGGTCAAGAAGCTTTTCAGTGGAGAGATTATCTGTAAATGCAGTTTAAGAGAAAATGTGACACAGCAAGAGAATGCACTGGCTTGTTTGCTTCCAAACAACAACCTGTTGGCTTCAGGCTGTCAACAATAGCTGAGTTAAAACACCTGTCATACCCCACTGCCAACCCCTTCCTTGTAGGTAGCTGCGTTGCTCAAGCTGCTAATGATAATGACGGCAATCAAAACATTGGCACTAATGCTGTTAATAGCGATGATAGTGCTAATGAGGACACTACCTGGGAGGCTGTTTGCTTAAGCTGTTTTCCTGGCTTGCCCTCTGGGACCAGAGAAAGAGGGCCTGATATCCTGTTGAAGCAGTCCCCCAGTGGTCTCCTGGATGTCCTGAAAGGCCCTCATCTACACTGGCTAACTGCTAATACACATCGTTAATTACAAACAGGGGAAATGAGGTAACATCAGAAAGCCTCATGGGGCTGGAATATGCACCCCTGACTACATTCCCTCCCTGGTGCAACCCCTCACCTCCTTCCTCCCGGGAGGTTTACAACAAGTTTCTAAACAGCTATTTTTCAGTCCTCTAGTTGTTGTGAGGTTTAGTTGAAAACACACAGCAGTGAGAAAATAGGAAGGAAATAGTCATGTTGTTATTCTTTCTGGCTCTCAGCCTCTCTGTGCGGCAATTAAAACCTGAAATATTAGTCTGCAAAATGGCTGCATTAATGATCAGTGTGCCGGCAGAGAGGCAAAAGCAAAAAAAGAGACAGAAAAGAGCTCTTAAGCTTGTATATGTTGATAAAAGCTATTTATACACTGTATTTTCTGTCGCCTAACAAAAGTGTGAAGGAGGAAAGGGGGTGGGGGATTACAATGTAGTGGGACCACCTTTGTGATGCTAAATCCCATTCCTAATCTGCCAGTATTGATTGGCCATCACAAGCATCCATTTACAAAACAGAGGATTGTGTGAGAATCAGGGATTGGAGGGGGGGTGGACAAGGCAACACAAGGCCCTCCCAAATGGCCGACACTGGATCAAACCAAAGCCAGCTTCACTGAGCCTGAGCAAAAAGAAAATATAAAACCGAGGATAATGCTGCTCTCCCTCTCATCTATTGTTTCCACTCGCCACAAGCATAAGGGAGAGCATAATCGCCACAGCAAGACTGAGCTGGAAAAAAAAGGAAGGAAAAGGGTAGAAATGAGCCCTCCTGCCTCCATTTTGGCTTGGATATCTGGCAGTTGCCCTTTAAGAGTGAGAGTCTGCAGGGTCCAATTGGAGACAGGAGCCCAGTCCCCTGTTTGGTCATTAAAAGCGGTTTCTAGAATGGCATCCATCTGCTGCTCCCTCATTGCTGCTGTGAGTGATGGTGGTAATGTTCCTAAATATGGTACTGGCGAATTGTCGTTGTGACCCTTGACTCAGGAAGTGGACACAAGCCGGCTAATGATGCCAGCGTGTAGACAGAAGTGAAGCTTTGGGTTTGCAACTTGGACTCGATGCAGGTGGTCCGTGCAGTCACATCATTAAGCTTAAATGTCCTTTCAGTGACGCGCCTCAGAGCTGTGTTTGTGCTCGGGGTTGATTGTGCAGCCACCTGCGTTAACACGAAGGGGCTGCTAACGTTCAGTCGAGGATTGCTCATCACAGTTGAACGTCAATCAATGTCATCTGGCTCCCTTCCTCCAGGACCTGATTTCTTTTCTTTGCTGCCTTTGACAGATGGAAAACTCAAATGTGTGAAATGAGTAATAAAGCGTTGCTAAAGAGCTAAGCTCTGACTCAGCAAACAGCACATTCACAGCACAAAAGCCTTTTCCACGGCAGCCATTTTGATTTCACATCCACTACGTCAAGTTGATGCTGGCGTATTTGCTCCTCAACAGAGTGAAAATCTCTCCACTGCTCAGAATTTTTTCAGCCTTCTCCTAAACCGACCCCTCCTGCTTCTGCTCTCCATCCATAGCTGCAGTGTTCACTCCCATTAATTACCTGCTTACAGAGGCTCTGCATTAGGCCTGCCAAGACACCAACAGAAATAGGGCACGAGAGAGACTGAGAGTCACCCATGTTCTTTGGGCTTGTGTGAAGAATGCCTTACCACACCCAAAACACACACTCACACACACACAACCAAACCGCTTCTTGTTGTTTGCTTTACACACATGAACGGTCCTGCTAACAAACAACTTCATATGCATGCAGCTATGAATCTGAATATGCAAAATGATACAGTAAAATTGAAAACGACACAGACAGACTTGTATGTGCGTGCACACACAGATATTACTCATCACTCAAATGTGTGAGGAACCCTAGTGTTGAGTGTTTACCTGGAATAGGGAAGAAATATACGGTACACTAAGGACTAAGCTAATTCTCTGCAGCCCAATCCCCGAAGTATATCACACACAAGTACATTAACACAAACACTATGTAGACACTAACATGCAAGCCCCTCTGCCTCCCTCCCCACCTCTGTTGCTTCCCCCTCTCTAACGCCCATTTCGTCATTTTTGCAATTCCTCCTTGTGCATCTCACTTCTCCTCCTTCTCTCCTCATCCGCTTTTTCTTCCCTCCTCCCTATTTCCTTTTTTTCTCTCTCTCCCCAAGGCATATCCCAGGGAGCCTGACTGATCCATGGGCTGTTTGTTTGGAGTGCAGCTGATAGGGCACATGGGTACCTTGGGGCTCAAAGACGGGAGACAAACAGGCATATGAGGTGAAGGGAACGAAGGAAAGAATGGTTGTGACACTCCAGTATGTGGTGCACACTTGGAGGCAGGAAGTCGTGGATGTCAGAGGATGAAGCAGTGTGTGTTTACACCTTTAGGTGGTGACTTTCTAACTGAAGTTTTGGTGAGCACCATTGCCTCTAGATTCCTTGATCCTTAGTTGTTGGCATGTTCTACCCTAGAGCTATACAGAAGAAAAGTTTCCAAACCCCACAGCCAGGGTGACCTACTGTACAACTCTACGAGAAAGATGCAACTTTTCTAAATGTACTGGCAGTGAGTGTTGTTGGTGGTTGACATATTTACATCATACCACTATATTTATATTTATAATCATAATGGTGAACCCTAATGTAGCACATCTTATTAAGTCATTTAGTACAGTTAGTAAGTTTAAAGCGGCTGGGTTTTATGTTTTAGTCTTCAAATTGCCTCCCTGTGTGAGAAGAAGAGACTATTAAATAGGTTTTAGCAAAAAAAACAAGCAAAATGCAAATACACTCTGGATCTGACAGGCAAGCATCGGCCAACAGACTCCTTTTAAAAGCTTTTACTTATGCTCAAAGTAGCACACAACTATCAGAACAGTGATTGACAAACAGCAAAACTCTTTTGGACACTGTGATTTGCCACGTTGCTAAGGAAACCCAAACACATACACACAAATGCATGCACTTGTTCCACATGACGGATACACAATAAAAGGGACACTCTAATCCCATAAAAGGTGCCTTTGTGGTATATGAAGCTGCTGCACTGCGGTCTACTTCACTGTGCTGGTAATTATCGCTGTCTGCCTGGGAGACAGAGACAGTAATGCTTCATTACAAAGTATAGGAAAGACTGAGGACACTGAGGAGAAGAGAGCAGACCAGAAGGAAAGCAGGCGATGAAGGGGTATCATTACTGGCCCATTTGTCTCAAAACACAGTAAAGGAGGGAAGGAGTTTGAGGAAGAGAAGGTGCAGAAGATGACTAGATGTATGAGGGAGAGACCCTTCAGAAACTAATCCAGTTCAGTCCCATGAGTCTACTGCCTGTCAGTGAGGACCAATTGGCGACCGTAAAATGAACCAAACTCAGTTCAGTGAAAAATATAGTAGACTCTCCAATTCAATTTCATTATTCCATCTTTAATTACTTGCCCAATCCGGGGCTATAGCATGCCTTGATTAAAATGGACACTATTTAATAACCCCGGCCCCCTCAAAAAGGAACACACCTTGAAGATGGAATAATTAAAGCAGCAGCGAGATAAGATTCATATCGTCCCCCTCTAACTCACTCCCTGCAAATTGGATGTGCTCTAACGAGACAGTAGAGTGAGGGGAGACAGCAACAATAGGGGGAGGGAAAAAAAAGGAGAAGGGTTGAGTGAATGAATGAGAGGTGGAATGATTTGATGGACAAGGAGCAGGGTTGGGAGACAAGTGAGAGAATACATAAGGTGGGGGCTTGGGGTTTGTGCAAAAAGTGAGCAGGTGCTGATTTAGTATTGATTTGACCAATCTGAGACATAAAGCCTGCAATGTTTAACACCGCCAACACTCAGAAAAGTGCCTCCTGTGTTGTGAAGGGTAAATGGGCTGGAGAATGTGGGTGGGTTAGCAGGGTTGACTTTGCATGTGTCCAGCGGTGCCCCCAGGGAGGGGCTATTTAAAGAAAGGGACGGACAGCAGTCTCCCTCTTTGCTCTCACCAAGAAACGAGGAGAGAGAAGTGGGGCAGGACATTTTCAGTGTCCTCCACGCAAACACACACAGACTCATGCCGAATGTGCACAAGCAGCATCTGTAGCTCTCATTTGCTTTTTAAGGGCGCTTTGAGTTTAGAGGGAACTAACTGGACACGCTCTTACCTCTGCTTAATCATACCCAGTGGGCCTGAGGTTATGAGCCAAAACAGTAACAAATGTGGGAGTTGTGTTCTTCCTGTCGTTGCATTTTAAAATTTGTTCTTTATAAAAACTTTGTGTCCTTGCTTTAACAGGAAAACATAAGTTCTGAACCAGACAATTAATTAATGTATTTTTCCTGATATTAAAAGCATGTCTGCATGGGGGCAAATGTTTGTGTGTGCGCGTGTGTGCATGTGTGTGCATGAGTGAGAAAGGCTGTATCGCATGTAATGTGTGTGTGTGTTTGTGTGCCACTGTAACAGCTACTAACCTGTGCACCCTCAAGGCCCTCACCTAGTGAGAGTGCCATGGCTCGTTAAGCTGGCAAGGATGATAGGGCCTGACATCTATTTACTGCAGACACGCAAACACACACAAATGGCCCACTTTGGCCAACAGCATCCCCTCTGGCCATTTTACGACTCTCACTCTTTGACTCTTTTCCTTCCATTACACCACACCCTGCCGACCCCCCTCCTGTCTTTTTTTCATCCCTTGGTGCCTCCATCCTGGTCTAAAACGATTAATGTCATACCTGACTATGAGGCTAAAACATGGGGGAAGTGTAGAAAAGTCCAAAAATATTCTGCAATTTACAGGATGTGGCAGGTTCACAGAGTGTGCATATGAAGCAACAACTCAATTCATTTCTAATATGCATATGAACACATTAGTGTTTCCAACATACCCAGACCAGATTCACAACACTTCCTCACATCACTAGTCGATACATGAAGATCATCTTTGCAGATCTGTGTGTCAAGGGCTTGCATTCAGAGCTTCAGTCAGGGCATACAAACACTTTTAACACTTGCAGAGACCTTGCAGGTCTTGCTGGTATAATTACAGTCGTGAGCAAGCTTGCTCTTCTGCAGAATGCCCAATCTTCACTTGAGAGTTTAGCCAAAGCAAAGTCATGGGTCTCCGAAAAAAGCAAGTGGTTTGCTTTTTTGAAGCATGGTCTGTGATTTCAGGTTTTACAAATACTTCAAAGTAAGTACACATTTTTAAATGTCTGATGTTCTGATTAACAGACAAATTATAGAATCAGAAACCAAATAATCCCCCTTCAGATACAGATAACCTAATGTACATCTCTGTATTTGTATGTAGTATCATGTCCAAGAAACATACCCACATCATGACTAAAGAACTATTTAAATTTCATATGTGGTATTTAGCCTCTGCTTAAGTATTTTAAAAGGGCTTTCAGAGTTCTTTCAGAAAGTGATCTAAATGAATGATGCAGGGTGAGAGACTAATGTAGGAAGATGGCTAGAGAGAGCGAGGGAAATCACAACGTGCTACCCTGGGCTCAAGCAGATCAGTGCTGTCTAGGTCAGCACATTTGAAGTTAAAGTCAGTCTTAAATGGGTCTTCAGACACCCTCAAATAAAGCCGACAGACAGCGCTGACCTTTACAAACTACTGTCTGTGATGAAGAGAGAGGGAGAGGGGGGAAGCGCAAAACTGCCATGGCTCAAACTCCCTCTAATTTACTAACTTTTCAACTCTTTTTTTAGAGTTGAGCTAAACTCTAGGGAGGGAAAATGAAGAGAGGAATATTTTCTGTTTTGATTCGTTCTTTTTCAGAAAACCCCCCCACCATGCTTCCAATTTTTGCAATGTGTTTATGTTCAAATCTAGGTTGCTGCAAAGTGTAGGAGTGGGGGAGAGGGGTGTTATTTGGAGCTCACGTTTTTCCCTGCTCTGCGCAATTAAATTTAATGACACGAGCGCTTGTCTAAACCGTTTGAAGTGACTTAGCTTTGCGCTGGCGAAATAGAGCGGGAGAGGGCCAAGGTCGAAGGCCCGAGATGCCATATTTCTCATCGTGTTACATAATTTAATGACCCCGAGCATTCACTTGTTAATTCATTCATTCCATGGAGTCTCTAATTCATCTGAGATGTGGAGCGGGAGGAAAGAGGGATGAGGAAGGGAAGGACTGAAAATGATGGCGGAAAAGAAAGTTATTTTCATATAAATTTATATTTCATCTGTATTCAACTGCAAGCGTCCATCATTTGTGCTATAGCAGATGCTTTTAATTGGACAGGGAAAGCATATTTTTGGCTGCTGTGTCCAATGGTATGACTTTGAGTATGACACAAACTTTCTTATGTGTCAAAACAGCTTTTCCTCCTTTGTATATGAAGTTAGTCGTTGCTTTGCCGTAGCTTCAGCTTATCTCCCATATCTAACTAAGACGTTATTGGGACTGCTTTCTGTGAGACTTGGCTGGTCCCTATAAATCTCACCTGTGCAGTTGGTGCATGAGTTATTTGTTTATGCGTGACATGTCTTGGCTGGGAAATGCGTGTCAAGTGAGCAGGTGGGGCGGTCATCAATGAAGACAATTAAACACCTTGGAGGCACTCAGCCAAATCTTCCCTCTGTCCCTTGTTTCTCTGTACCCTTCCTCACCCCCCCTCTCGCTCTTCCTCTCTCTGTCTCTGACAGATGATAATTCAGTGGGAGTAAAGGGTCACGGCCTGACAGAGAAGGGCGTCATCAGCTGTGATAACCATCGCCGGACACAGACAGTCAACAACAAGTTGGCAGCTGAAAACAGACGCGAAGAGAACTTTTCAAAGGCACACACAGGCCTGGGTTTTAGTTACAACCTCACACACTACGATGCTCTTTGAATGTGCGTGCGTGTGCATTAATGCTGAATCGGCGGTTTAGATGAGCGGTGGCACAGGCAAACTTTGTGCTTTGGCTGAGGGACACTGCTTACTCATCCTAACTTGACTCCCTTGTGTATACCGAGACCTAGAGACACACAAATGCGCAGCAAGACACACAGTGTTTTACTGCTCAGCCCCTGTCGAGGTCAAAAGGGCTCAGTTTCTCTTGCATCATCTCAAATGCTCGCTAATTACAAGGAGTTGAAGGGTATTATTGTAGCTTCTCTAATTGCTGGAATATTCTAGAAGGACAAAAAAAAATGTCTGTCACTTGCGCATCCTCAAAGGAGGGATTATAGTCCCAAACTAGAGGGGTGAAAAAAATCAGTGTCACAAATGGGGATCGACTGTCAGCCCAGCTAATTATCCCTGTTGAAAAGAGCAAGCTTCATTTCCCAGACTTACGTCGAGGGGAATCATTTGTGGCGACCTCATCCCCGACTTTATGAAAAGAAACGTTACATTCACAATATTACCAACCCCCCCCCCACTCACCCTCCTGCGCCCCCCTTTCTTTCCAACTGTCTTCAGCGTGGCTCTCATTTTGACGGCTAATTCCGGTGTTTTCATTTCAGAGGCTTGAGCTTAATTCTAATGCATATTAGCGTATTACAAGGGGGTATCCGCGGCAGCAGCCCACACACATCACACTGACACGTGGGATAAAACATGTAAGCTCTCGCAACCCCACGGTTACCGTTAACCACAGTCAAATGTGAGTGAGGGATAGCTTCTGCACGATTCTCACATATTAGCTCTTCTTTAATGCACTGATACTTGTGCCTTTAACTGCTCTGTAAGAGGTGCAGTTTGGCTACAGTTTACCTCGATCTACGTTCAGAGTGAATGCAATGCACCAAGGTCAAAGCCGGGGCGCTCACATGATCGATGCTAACGTGATTAGTGACACGCTAGCGTTGGACCAGAGGCTACACTGGCGCTCATGAAGGTGCTAGTTATAGGCTTTCTTTCCCATCACAGAGGCGCATGTGAACCCGGGAGCAGACGTGTGCAGGTTAACGTGGAGCTGCCCATGGACCATAATCCATTTAAGACTGTAAACATGGAGGAGGGGGAAGACATTTACTGTCATAGAGCACTTGCAGCAGCCGGTATATCATCTCCCTGTCAGCAATGCACACACTGCTGGCCTCCATGAAATCACTACAACTACAGTGGTAGTATTAGTCATTCCACCTTCAGGCTTCTACCTTCTAATCAACCACAATTACTCTCTCTTATATATATGCTCATCATTTTCATTTTCATTTTTTACACATTTGAGCAGATCAGTTTAAAGACACCTCACCTGGGTTTTATGTCTCAACATACCAAAAGTTATGTTTTCTGCAGAAAACGGACACTGATTACAGCAGTTTACAGTAAAGAGGATCTTCTTTCAACTCTGACTCTGAGCGGACAAAACGCTTCTGGTCATAGAAAGGATGAGAATAATGGGTGGAAAGCGTATGAGTTGCTGATAATGAGTCCCCCAGAGTAAGTAATCTGCAGAAAAGAACAACAACAAAAAAAGGGTTTTGATTTTGAATGGAAATTCTTTTAATAAGAAAATGATAATAATTCGCATTATACAATTCATGCATCCACTGAGAGGATAAAAAATAACCATAGTGATATAGTGTTTGGTATTTGTACATTATGTCCATAGTTCAGACAGTTCTGTGTTAATCCACCAGCCTTAAGCGAGGTGAATAAGGGCACGGTTGGGCAGACCGGGATCCAAGGTTAGAGGCTTGTTTAAAAAAGGTTGACATTGACACACTAGGGTTCCTAAGCCTTTGGACTCACAGCAGTCATTAAGTGGCTTTGTGTCCTGCTGCTCATGTCATGGCATATGGGTGACAGGTAAGCCAATGTGATGTATTGTGTGTGGGTGGGAAGGGTTTAGATGTGACAGAGGGAGAAAAAGAGTGGGACGAAGAGTAAGTTTTCTTCCTCAGTTTCTGTTGTGCACACACTGTGACACGCAAACTCCCTTTCCCATTATGCAAACACCTCTTCTCACACCGCATTGCTCCCAGACCTTAACTTCTATTATTAGAGAAGGGCTCTCCAGGTACAGGTGCTTCTTTTGATTTTCATTTGTGGCGGCTTCCGCAGGCTGGTGTGATGGCCTTGTCTGTAAAATCCAAAACCCTCTCTCACACAGGGAAACACAATTAAATAGCTCACAAACATTTAGACCAGAGCAAGTATGTCTGCTTTCTCTGGCAAGAGAATATACATCATTAATGACTTTTTCTGCAGTGGTTTGTCTATTCAGCCAGACAAAGACAACTTTAGGTCAAGAAATGTATTGCACAAATATCTGCCCTCCGACAGCCAAGGTTGTCTACAACATCTTGATCGATATTTCTGCTAGTACTAGCTGCTGGAGAATAGGGCCGAGCAACATAAGTAGTGAAAACACACTACCCTCTCCATTCTACCTTTATTTCCAAAAGCAGAAGAAGTGGATAGTCAAGGATGGATGGAGGCATTGGGTTTATGCGAAATGTTAATTTCCAGCTCTAGAAGTCAGAAGTGAAAAAGCTTGCAGCTTGTTTTTGTGTTGGATTTATCTTGTTAGATCAATGTGATGTTGGGTGGAATGTCATCACTGAGTGAGTGTTGGCTTTTCAGTTTGTGATTATGGCACAGGGACAAAACCCAGACAGTCTTGTAAAATAGACCGTTGTTTGCATTTGTTAAATGTATATTTGTATATGCTGGTTTATATAATTTATCCTGCTGTTACATAGCAGTGGGATATTTGGATGTGTGCACACACACATCCAAATATCAGCCAAACACACTTGTAATAATAACTCAAAACTTTCCTACATTGCTGAACATCTCATGGCAACATAACACTGCTAATAGACATCGTCAGAGTTATTAGTCTATTATTAGCTGCAGTAGCAGCTACCCCCCTCCCTCCTCGCCGACACAGTGCTGTCATCGTAGATGACTAGCTTCTAATTGGATACAGAGGAGGCCGTATCCATGTTTCACACGCTGTGAACGGCCATCGAGTGGCGAGAATCAAATTTTCAATTAAATAAGCCTCAAAATGCCAGCAAACACATTTCTTAGGGAGGTGGCAAGCTGATTACTCTGTGAATCATACTGAGGCTTTTGCATAAACAGATGATTACAACGAGACGTCTGAGGAGAAGGGGGAGGAGGGGGTGGTGGGGGAGGGTTGTGGGGTAACCGAGAAAACAAGAGGGGGAGAGAAGTTTGTGGAACAAAGAAGGACCCTATCTTCTCTGTCTCTGTGCGTCTCAAACAGTTGGCACCTAGTTTTTGTTATTCATTTCTGCTCACATTGGGTAAAAAGAGAAAAAATTGTATGCGAGCACACACACTCAGACACTCACACATATAGCTGCACACACACAGTGGGAAACTGGAGAAAAGAGAAAGTGAGGCAGCTGTGAAAACATTGCTTCTGAGTATCAGAAGAGACTTGAGAGGAAATATGGTGCAATTTTTTACAGCTCTCTGTCTGTCAGAGTGAGTAAAGAGAGCCCTGTCCAGTGGACCTTTACAGTCTGCACATGCATAAACACACACACACATCACGCTCCAAAATCAAAACCCTGGTGTCACTGAGTGGGTTGTGAACATTTGCCTTTTGCCTAATGTGAAGCAACTCGTCGTAGATTATTCTTGCATTCCTGCTGCCTATTTTTTTCAGTGGAACACATTAGTCTGTGGCCTCATTTTCACTACAACATAAACAAGTGATTTCATGCTAGATATTGTGGGAAACTTTGTAATTTTTGGCCTATTTTGGCACCAGAAATACCACAATTAATTTCATGTTTTCAGCAAAGCATACATTCACATTGGTCTGTTGGATGTGCAGTATTTTCTGGTCCCGATATCTGTAAAATGCTTTCAGAAACACAGTATATAAGAAAGACAATTTATTTAACAATAAAATGCAGCTGATTTCTTTAGTATTGTATCTGTAGCAGCTCCAAAGAACAAGGCTTCATTTAACGTGTGTGTGTGTGTGTGTGTGTGTGTGCGTGCGTGCATGCATGAAAATGTGTCAGACATTGCATTTCATTAGGGGAAGTGCTCTCTGGATCTTAAATGTGCATTCTTTGTTCCTCATTATTTTTTGCCCTATTCACATCATCAGCACTTGAGATTAAACTGACACAATCTCCTGCCTGAGTGCAAGGATACACATACACACACACACACACACACACACACACACACACACACACACACACACACACACACACACACACACACA
>JBBMJY010000016.1:4653340-4679438 GCA_037833715.1 Toxotes lorentzi | reverse complement strand
GGGGGGGAGGGGGGGTAGGGCGAGAAAATTTGTTGGGGTGGCGTTTTAAGCTTTTTCTTTCTTTTCTCTCCCCCCCCCCCCCCCCCCCCCCCCCCCACCCCCCCTCCCCCCACCCCCCCTCCTCCATATGAGACACATTAACTGTGTCCTCAAAGAGAGAAGGGGAGAGAGGGAGTGAGGGAGAGTGCGGGATAATCCCCCTTCTTCCATTGTTACACGCTTTCATCTATTTTTATAAGGCAAAGAGCGAGGGAGTGGAGGGGCGAGAGAGAGGGGGGAGAGGAAGGAGGGAGGTAAAAATAAGTTCTGGTGGGCCGAGGTAGTCTTGTTGCACCGCTGAGAGTGTGATGCATCTCCGCTCGGATTCACACGCATACACACTCGCTGCTTGAATACACACACACACATTTTCTTTTTCTTAACTTGTAAGTATTGATCCACACCACTTTCTGTAAAGAACGTGTTCAAGATTACACACTTGTGCAAATCATTTACAGACAGGTTTAAAACATGAAGACAGGGTCATTCTTCTCATTTCCCTCATCTCTAAATGAATTTATAAATATGATATGATATGATAGAGGACAGTGACTTCGACCTTGTTGGTTTACACAGTTGTGGTGCAAGAATGTTTAACAGTTTAAGCTTAAGCCACTGTAGCCCCCCACACACACACAGCCCACGCAACACACTGAGTATCATTAGCTTTCTTCATAATGCCTGCAGCAAGCAAGCAATTGTTTGTCTGTGTTTTGACAGTTTTACAGCATTTAGCTGTGTCTCTGAGTCATCAAACCACCCTGATTAAAGACAAACATGATGTCAAATTCCTAAATAATACGACCTAATTGGTATCAATTAGTGGCAGCAGCCGCCGCTGCTGGCAAAATCCCTTCCTAGAAGAAATGCCAGTATACAGCCATGCCTGCTGGAGATGTGGCACAGCAAGCTGTTCTGGAAATAGACACATGTGGGTGAAAGGGTGGCAAAGGAAGGCTAAGTTTGTAGATTTAAAAAAAAAATTTTTAACTAGTTTAAATCTGTGTTGGGGACGAAGTTGTGGGCGGTCCAAAAGCACAAAGTATTGGAAATGTCGAAGGTTAATCTGCTGGCGGGCCAGAAGCCACACATACATAATGTGTAACACAGCCAGTAAAAAGTACACAATTTGCAATTCCTACCTCGAAGGTCAAAAAGCGTGTCACTGCTTAGATTCACACTGAAGTGCGCACACACTATTAGAAACACAAGGATATCTCTTACCAACTTTGGCAAACCTTCACTAAAATGAAGTCACATTTATGTATATTGGCTGTAAGCAGGTAACATCTGGTTCCAGTTGATTCAGTTGGGTTTGGCAAAACACTTTCACCATTTGTTCTTTCTCGGAAAGTTCTGTAATCATATAAATGTGATGTGTTTTATAATCAGCACAGCATTCTTTGTGTGCAAAATTAAAGTGCCGGCAAGTTTTTCAGGCGTGTGGAAAGAATGTGTTGAGCAGAGTTATTACGCATGGATTTGTGTATGTGCCTTAACTGTGAGATCAGAGGAGGGGTTAGTGAGAGACGTTGTTTGCACATAAAGTATAGTATGTTTGGCGAATACATGAATGAATGCATGAGCGGCCCCAGCTTGGTGTCGGCCTACAGAATGTGTGAACACCTGAGTGTGTTTTTCCTGAATTCTGTTTGTTTGTGCCTTCTTGACAAATTCTCTGAAGTGAGAAAAAAAAAAAGAAAGAAAGCCTTCATTCTCTCAGTGTTCCTCTCAGATATGCTCCTGGTGTGAAGTTGGCATGCTGCAACATATGCCCATACATATACACACACTTTTTGGATGATCAGCCCACGTTCAGGAATCAGAAAATGTACAAATAAATAATTAATAACACTTGTAGTCTGCAACTACGATTATTGGCATCCCTTGCAGCCTCCCATGCTATAGGCCTCACACTGGGAAAGACACGACACCTACTGCGTCCCAGTGCTGCACACCTGATGTTCCAGCATGCACCAGTAAATGTAATTCCTCGCTCTGCACAACCTGTTCGCCCTATCTCCTTTACGATCATGCACAGAATCCTAACAGTGTGACAAAAAAGAGGAAAGTCACAAAGAGAAGGAAGACCAGGAGGAGTCGTAGGAGGGACAGATCCAGGGAGGAGGTGGGAAGCGTAGGGAGGTGGGAAAACAAGCAGAAGACAGTGCCAGGGAGGAAAAGAGAGACAGAGGGAAGGAGGGAGTGGAGGGCGGGAGGCTTTGGCTGAGCGCCTTGGAGGTGTTTAATTGTCTTCATTGAAGACCACCCCCCCCTCACACCCCCCACCCCCACCCCCACCCCAAATGCTACATCTGATACACATACCCCAGCCAAGGAGTGATTATATCGTGAGAGAGGTGTGGGGAAAAAAAAAAAAAGATATGGAAAAAGAAAAAACGTAGGTGTATTCCAAATTAACAGCTGTCGGAGAAAGTGATTTTATTCCGAACATAACAAATGCCTGTGCCATTTGGAGACAAGCCAAATTGCTAGTCACTGCTTCGTTGCACCTAAAAAGGCACAAAATGCACATGGCAGCGCGTATGACTGTAGGCCCTCATTGAAAATACAGTCATGTCTCCGCAGTGCCATGAAAAGCCATTCTGTTTTCTTTCTCTCTCTGCCCTGCAAGTACTGACTTGCGCTTTATCAACTGTGCATCCGAACTGCAGAAAACAATATAAAAATACAACAGACAACTATCTCTGAAGTGAAAATTGACACAGTACGGTATTACCTCCGAAACAATATGGCCGCCGTCCTTGAGTGGAGCTTTTATTAAAAATACTTCACAATAACACCTTTAAGATATTTTACACTGCTTTTTTTTGTGTGAGAGTGGCTCATATTTTGTACATACACAGCACAATATAATGTGGCTGCACTTTTTCTCTCTAATGACCGTTGTGGCAGAGCCATGCTTCTGTGTAAGCCAGCTGAATGGCTTTTTTAACCTGTGTCAAGAGTGAGTGTCAGCCCACCTGTAGCTACACAAAACACCACAGCAACAATTCCATTAACTACACACAGACCACAAGAATACATGTGTGTGTGTCTGCGTCTGCACACTGCACACGTGTATCAGTCTCCTCTAGACCTGCGAGACCTGCAGTGAGTGTAAAATTAGAGGCACGACATGAATTTAGAACAATTCTATTCCCATTTTCAAGCCTTAAAAATAAATCCTTCTGTAACTTGATTCCCCTTCTCCTTCTGCATTATTACTTAAGTTGATTTAAAGGATCATTTCACCCAAATCACAACAAATTTGTTCCTAAAACTTCTGCCTCTTGCCACATACAGTACAACAGAGGTAAATTAAAATGTTATTTCCTATACTAAAACATTTCAAAATGATCCCTAAGGATCCCTGATCCCTAATTGTCACTGTTACTGTAGTTGTGTTTTGTGTACCCTTAAAACAAAGTTATGCTTACTTGGGACACATTTATGTTTGCTGCCAATTTTTTTTTACATATGTGTTTTTTTTCCATTGGGGTGACTGCAGAAATCTCAGAGGGGCACAGCTCAAAAGCTAGACAAATAAAACCACAACTCTCTGTATGGTTAGATACCAATTGATGTAAATGTGAAATAGCTTCTTTTATGATTTGGGGGAACTAATCCTTTAACACGAAACATATACTTGCAATCTCTGCATTCCCCAGTGATTCTTTTGGCCTGTGTCTCTCCTGTTGAGAGACGGTATTCTTCAAGTTTAATTCTGTCCGTGTGGTGTGTTATAGGAGTTAAGACTGCACTGGGTGGGCTTTACAGTTCATGTGTGCCCGTGTGGAGAGGAAGACAGGACTGTAGATGTGACACTGGGGTATGATTTGAATACCTGCCTGCACTGGCTGAGCAGTGATCAATCATCTCTCCGTCAACCGCCACTCCCTGCTGGCAACTTCTCCATGCATGTAACCCCCATCCCTCACTTTTTCCTTCTGTTTCTCATTCTCTGTCTCTCGCCTGTTTGTTTTTTTTTTATTAATTTTCTCTCTATCTCCTGGTCTCTGTCCAACCTCCCATCCTTCAATCCTCTTCTGGGCTCCCATGCAGTGTGTTACTCATTTACTCTGCCTTGCCATGCTTCCCTCTCTTTACCTTCCCCTCAGTGCTTTGTCTCACATCCTCTCACCAGGTCCTCTTGTTCTTTCTATCTCCCTTGCTGTCTCCTTGCCTGAGGATATCACGAAAAGAAATAAGGGGCGAGGGGTAAGGGACATATGGGAATGAATGAGAGAGACACGGCAGAGGACTGCAGGCACACACAGACCACAAACCCTGCTGCAAAATGTACAAGCATCCAAACCTTTCATGCAGTTTTTAGATGTAACTGATTATTATTGCTTTCACTCATGTCCTGATTTTAATTTTCTAATAAATGTTGTATTGTTTTTAACTTGTGTTCACACATGGACTGTGACCTTGGGGAAGGGGGGGATGTCTTCTGCTGGGCGATTTTTCACTCAACCGCTCTCTGCCGGGTGGTGATGGGCACACCACACGCACACAAGCACACACAGGCGCACACACTCCCATCTCCAGTTGGGGGAAATCAGACCTAAGACCAGTGCTGCTACCGCGCCGCTCTTGAAATATGAATGGTTTTAATTAAACAAACTGGCTTTGCCATCTGGCCCTACAATTGGGCTCGCCTAATGAACAGAGTTACACACAAACACATGCACACACACATACACATTATTAACCAGGCTAAGCAGCATTCCAACAGGCAAAGCTTCGGAAAGAGAGAGAAACAACAGCAATGAAGAGCTTTAGTGAGGTGCTTCACAAAGCTGGAAAATGATGCAGTGCCTCATTGTGCTGAATGAAGTGTGTCTGTGTGCGAGTATGATGGCTAAGGTGACTTTATTTTTATGAACTTAGCTCATGTGCTTTTGCTTAACATACGTTTCTGTGTGTAAAATTGTGGAAGTCACTCTGTCCGTCCACGGTTTCTTTTGTTTTTGCAGTTTGTGTGTATGTTAGCAAAGGCTGTGACAGCATCTGGATTCACTGACTACCTGACTGATAACTGCTGTGTTGTGCCGCTTGTCTCTCCTACTCTATTGAGCCAGCTAGCCAACAGTAAATGATGATGTTTGTAATCCAGTGGTGGTACCCCAAGATTTCTCAGCAGGAGAGACAGGAGAGAGATAGAGTCTGGTGTGTGTGTGTTTGTTTGTGTACTGGGGGGTGGTTGTCTGGCAGCCAAAGCACAGAAACGTGGGAGGCATGCAAACGTTAGCAGCCAGTAGGATGTGCTATTATTCTCTTAGAGACTACAATAAATTTGCACTGTTATTCATCTGTCTTAGCAGCCAGCATAAATGAAATCAAGCATCAGCCTCTGTGAGACGTGATATAGTGGTAAATAAAAAGTTGAGTAAACTAATGTTCAACCTCCTGTCTGTTGGTGATCATCATAAGGCACAAATAGTCCCTGCAATATGAAAAAAAAATAGTCCCTTATCCTGTAAAGTTTTTGCCTTTAAAAAGTCATTTAAAAAGTAAATTTAAAAAGTGGCTAAACTCAATTTGGATTTCTTTCTCTCTCCTTTACATAACAGCATATAGTCATGCCCACACAATTTAGCGTCGCTTAACTATATATAACATTGTCACTGGTAGCCCAGCACATGTTGTTGTAACCGCTCAGGGTTGAACACACAAAGGTGAAGCTAAAATACAAGGTTAAAACTATACATTAGCATTTTTCTATAAAAAAACAAATATATAATGATTCATACTATGGATCAAATAGAATAAATCCTTAGCATCGTGACCTACAGTAACAAGCACAGCACACCGCAAAGCTGCACCGATGTACTGAACAATGATATTACATCTTCAATGACAGGAGCTGTTCTGATCCGTGCAGAGGTTTTACATGGAAACTCTTTGCAAACCTCAGACACCTCAGCCATGATGAAAGGGCAATGTGGAAGCATGTTATTTTGAGGTGTACTTGAACTAACATGGTAAAAATTGAAAAATCCACTGCCCCCCTGGCGATGTGGAGATCAATAATAGAGCACAAGTCTTTGACCCACCTATAACACCGTACATCTGGAAGGGCTCTTTGCCATCCATAACGGCCTAATCGGGTGTTTGACTCCAAACACTCAGCGTTTATGAATATCTGATGAGTACTGGGGTAAGCTTATGAATAAGTGAGGGGCCCAGCTGTGCATCAAAAAGATCAAGAGCATGAAACGTATAAAGTGCCATAGCTGAGCGATATATGGAGCCGTGTGCTGTTCTAGAATGATGGAAAATTTGTTTTATTTCTTGTTCTGGAAAAGTCCTAAACTGAAGGCTACACGTTTAATTCTTTGTACACTGGAGCTGTACAAAATCTGTAAAGTTACAGCAGAATCCTCATAGGCTCCTGACATGCAGCTTTTGACTGTCTTTCATTCTACTGAAACAAGGTCTATGAAGATGAAACTACAGAAGAGTCTTGTCTGGTAGTTTGTGCAGTGTGGAATGGGTCAAGAATGTGTTGATATTCCCGTGGTGACCCCAATACTCCCTGTTCTGAGTTGGAAGGATCTGTCTTGGATAGAGAGGTTGTTTTCTTTTTCTTTTTGACACTCCCCATGGAAAGAAGTCAACCAATAGAAAATAATAAAGTTCGAAACCTGACCTTGATGAAGGAGATGAGGAAAATAAAACACGGTCCCCCGGCACATCTGTGCAGGGTGGAAGGAAAGGAAGGATGAGGAACGGGAGGCAGAGAGTGAAAAACATAGTCTGTGTGTGTGTGTCGTTTTCACATGGGTTTGTCTGGGTCGATGTTAGTACGGATGCCTGCATATGTGTGTGTGTGTATTGTGGGGGGTACTTGCGTGCGTGCATTCATGTGTGTGAGACAGCAGCTGCAGTGGAGGACGATTATTCCTGCACATTGTGTGAACATCGATTGACAACAAGCAAGTCAGAGCTGAAAAAAGCACAGAATCAAAAAGGCAAAATTAGCCTTTGTCCGTGTTTCACCCTAACACAAAGCGACAGCAATCAAACATGATGAATCAGTACCGTGGTGACTGAATAACAAAAATCGAATCCTCAGATTCAAAGTTTTCAAACTGACACTTATACCCCTATCTGCAAGGTTATGATTTCCATTGTCTTGAATTGACCCCCAACCACAATTGGCTTTCACACACATACACATCTCAAATCAAACCAACACACATCTGCTCCACTCGTTTGCCCTTTCCCTGCTTCCTTCTGGTCTTCCCCAGGACAAGAGAGGTCTAAAACAGACCACCAATCATTGTCGCATTACTCGCATAAATGTCTGCAATTACCTGTCGCTAATGATGCCCACGCCAGCACTGAGCACCACAGCAAGCCATCTGCTAACTTTTGTTCTCCCTCTTTCCTCATAACTCCCTAATTTTCCAAAAGAGCTAGGGCTTCATATAGAGCAAATGCAGTGCTGGTGGTGTCTGTATGTGCTCTGTACAACACAAGAGGGAGTGCTAATGACCATAGTTAGCATCCCTCAAGAGGCTGGAGCCGCTTGCCAATATTTGCCCTAACCTTAGATGATTGCATTTACTTTACACTTAGGTGTTTAGCTAATGCCCTTATCCGGAGTGACCTAGCATAAGTGAGCAAGCAGGGGCTCAGCGTCTTCCTCAAGGACACTTTAAGAGCTTTTTTCTGGGGTGGAATCACAGGACCTAGACCAATTATAGTCTCTCAGAACACAAGGCCACCAAGCTGCCCACCTAAATCCAGATTATATCACCTCATAGCCCCAGAGTACAAAGAACTCAGAGTTGTATAAATGTGCTGCAAAGATGTGAGATTTAGAAGTTGATTTGAGATTAAAAACAAAACAAGCACTCACTTACTTCCAATCTCACTTGTACAGCTTCCTTTCCATCCACACACACACCAGTTCAGTTGATCTCACTAAAGATAGCAGGCAGCAGCAGAGCATGTTGTATCTCTTGGATGGAGACTGATTCATGAATTGACCTTGACTCTGTTCCTCCAACAAATCTCCTCTAAAGCTTCAGTATACTTTGCAATACCGCCCTCTGAAACCGTGGAAAAGGGGAATTAATAACACATGCGCGCTGAGCTGAAAACAAAATTGGCTGGGATTATGTCCGTATATATTCTGGGTCAGTGTTTTAATTGTAAAATATTTCAAATCATATTTGAAATTTTATGATACATGAGCATTTTTGGTATTCAATATTCCAATTTTGGATTCATTTGTTTCACTATTTCTGCTGTTTTTGTTCCCAAGGCAGATGTGCTTGACAGGCTGATCACAGTTTTGATCTAACTGGGTTGTCTGCTCTTGGCTGTCCCTGTGTGCTGTTACTTTAAACAGGGACCAAATTTAAATGAGCCTTTTAACAGGGTCTAATTTGGCCAGCAAATGGGTACCTTTTGCTTGAAAACATAGATTGTAAATATTCACAAATTATCCCTATGAGTTCACACTGAAGTGTTTCAAATGTCTTTTAATCTGCATAGTGACCAGAGTTTGACAAAGGTCATTGCGAACACCTGTGTTACTGCCTGTTTGATATGCACATCTGTCTGGTTTCCCAACTATCTGCTGTCATCAAATCAACCATAACTAGACAATTAACCCACTCCGTTATTCCCTCTTTACCACTTTATGTCCACGCCTCACCTTGTGGACACAGTGGAAGATTATATTGACTACACTGATCTGAGTTAAGACATCATCTATCAAACAACTCCATCTAAAAAGAGAGGATGTGAATCTTTAAGCCATTTGAATATCCTTATCCTAAGCTGCAATGGGAAAGCCTCTGCACTTAGGCTTAACGCTCTCAAGACAGCTCCTCCTTGTTAAGCATCGCCTCAGACTCCGAGACTATGAATGGGACCATTACCTCCATCTCTCAGTGCACACCCAGATACACACACACACACACACATATATTTTGGCCTTGGTAGAAAACTAGCTCAGGCTAGCTGTGAGAAGGTTCTGCAAGGGAAGATACAGTACAATACAGAGGACAATAGGCGTTTTTTTTTTTTTTTTTCCATTGTTCCCACTCATGCCCTCTAGGCTGTGGTCTTTTCACATTACAACCTACAGAACATCAGCTCCATCTCCCAATTGGAGCCAAATGAGCTCCTTCATAAGGGCCTCAAGCCAAGAACACACATTGCAAATCAGCACAGCAGCTATCCATATAGATTCTAAACTATTCAACTTGAGTATTAACCCCCCATTGTTACACTTCTTTTACTTTATCTCAAAGAAGAGAAGACAAGACATAGAGATCTTATGGAAAATCTATCCTCATTCAAGCTGAAACCTAGGCGCCAAATGAAATTCAATGGGAATTTGAAAGAAGTCCAAAATGGCAGCAGACTAAAAAGAGAAAAATGGTCTGAAAGGTGTTGATCTAAAAGAATATGTTACATTTAGCACCTTTGATCAAATAATCCTGCTGTTTCTGAAATAGAGCCATAGGTTTTTTTTGTTTTTTTTTAGGTTTTAGGTTAAGTCCCAGACCTCATCTTTGCATGTACATTGGTGGAAGGGCTTTAGTTTTCATAAAAGCTGCAACAGCTATTGTATCACAACAACTACACCATATCATACCTGATACACTGCAGAAATAAATAACCAATGCCAAAAACTGTCAAATCAAAAGTGCTTGAGGAAAGGTCTATTTGATAATAGAAATACTAACATGAGACGAGAGATAACCTCACGTTTCTGCATGTTTGTGAGACTGTCTACCATCGGACGTGCTACGTGAATGCTCTAGGCAATATGTGCGTGTGTGTTTCCTGTAGCTTAGCGTTTCTTAATCTCCTTTCAGTGTTTGCCCCTACCATTTTCCATGTGCTCTGCCTCACCGACACTGCCATCCGGCGTTGTCCTCTCGTAGCTGTCCTCAGGCAGGGGAAGGGCGCCCAGCCGGGGGCCCGACGAACTCTTGCTGCTGGGCGTCTCCGACTCATCCAGGCCGCTGTCGTAGCAGCTCTGCAGCGATCCCTGCTGGTGAGGGTCCTGGGGCTGGCTCACCACCGAGAAGGTCACTCGGCGAAACGGCTACAAGAGAAACCAAATGGCCGGGGGTCACTATAAAAGGGACTGTTTTACTTTTTTGTTTCTTTTATAGTTAGACGTCAGCTGGGGAGTTGGGTCCTCTGGATTTTAGAAAGGGTATTCGGGTCAGGATGGTAGAAAAATGGGTTAGAAAAAAGGAGGTAAGGGTAAGGAGGCTATGCTTTAGTTGGAGGGATCAGGAGCTGTAGATGTGTGCTATCAGGGTAAACTTAAATCTTCAAGCAAGCTGTGGTTTCACTTTCCTGACCCCAAAAATAAGACACACAACCTCATCTGCTCTATCACAATAGTTTTTATTATCACTTGTTTATTTTCCCACCAAAAAGAGGACGAGGTAAGCGAGCATTCGGCTCTGCAGGAGGTCTGATGTGACGCCACAGAGCAAAAGCACAAAGGCAAAGACGAGTGCAAACAAACAGGCGGATCTACTTGATTGCATGTGAGGACGTGCACACACACAAAAGGTTTTGCTGGATGAGCTGTGGGTTCACGCTGTCAATATGTGTGGCCTGCTCGAACACATTATTGAACAGTGTCCCGCGTTAAGCAGTAACAGAGCATGTCATTAAAGCCAAGGCCTCTTTCTGTCTCAGCCCGTTTCCTTTCCTCTCTCTACATCTCTCAATCCCTGTCTGAGCATTGAACAAAGGTAATAGCGGAGAGAGGGAATGAAAGAGGGAGAATGAGCATGAGACGAGCAATGAAAGACCAGGCTTGGTCATTACCAGAATAAATGGCATAACAAATGGCTAATGCCATTCATTAATTAGATACAAACACAGTCAGAGCTCGCCTCTGTTGCTGCGCATCTTCTATTTCTGCCCCTTGCTGGACCTCATCACTTCCTCATGTGCTCCTCGTCTTCTGTTTTTGCCCCCCCCCCAGTCCTTGTTTCCTTGTTCCATCGTGAGAATATTACACAGGACAGAGGCCCATTACTCAAACATTTTCTCTTCCTCTCTGCCTATTCTTCCATTTGTTCCCTAGTTGTCTCACCTGATGAAGTGAAATCGGTTATCAGCTTCTGTGACTGGTAACTGCGTCTTTAATTTGTACATCTATTCATTACTGATCTGAGAGGCGGACGTCAAAGCATCACGTCAAGCTCTTATCGTGTCAACAGATATTTGGTGTTTGTGAAAGTATGTCTCCATCTTTAGAAAAAGAGTGACAAACACACACTTACACAGAGATGTAGAGAACATTTTCAGCGAGTGTTGACAGGCCACCTTAGAATGGTGAACCTTTTTGTAATTTTGCTATCCCAAGACATTTTGTGAGCACCTCTGAATCTCTGCCAGGTACACACTGTGGAAGATTCTCTTTTTGATAATGAAATTTCCCACAAGCCACTGGGAAAAATGAGCTTCCTTGCTTTGTATGTGTGTGTGTGTGTGAGGAAATTTGCATTTATTTATATATTTCCTTTCAGTTCTCTTTCTCTGGCTGGCTGGCTAACACAGCAATCTTGGCAATAGATCATGTTTCCATGTAATTACAATCAACACTCAACAAATGAATTGGTATAAATATTCATGCAAATTTCACTTGGATAGTCAAACATTTGTTGCATAATTAAAATTGGGACCCAGAAGGAGAACTGTTCTCTATAAGTGTAATAACACTTGAAGAGATGTTAAGATATTGTTTGTTTTGTTTGTTTGTTTGTTTGTTTGTTTTTACTCACGTGTTTGGTGTGAGGTGCATGCTAACAAGTCCCGCAGCTTGTGTGGTCGAAAGAAAAAAAGAAACTACTTTGTCTGGATCAGATTTAGTGGAGTGCCATACTCCTTGGGAAACACAGTGTTCTAATAATACAGATTAAACAACTGTTGCCTAATGAATTGCTGGCGAGACCGCTGCAAAGAAAAGAAACACCCGAACAAATGCACACAGAGGGAAAATTGAGTTTGGGAGAGAGAAGCTGACGGGAAGAAAAAAAGTTAAATGAACAAATAGATTTTATTCACCTGAATTTCCCCTTATTTTCACTGGAGGGAGAGCGAGATAGAAGAGAGAAAAAAAAGCTAATTTGTTTGCAGACCAGAAATGGAGTTCATGCTGAGATCGCCGGAGGCTTTGGATTAGAATCTGCAGCAACCACCGTCTGCACAGCGACCTTCGCTCCCTTCATTCTGTGTCTTTTAAATAAATGAATAAAATAAAAAGTGATTCTTTTTTGGTCATATTTCCCTTATAGTTGTGTGTGTGTGTGTGTGTGTGTGTGTGTGTCTCAGTAGTAGCTGGGGAAGAAAAAGGAATTGTCCAACATGCCATGTGAAATTACACATGGCTTTGTGGTTGTCACAACCAATCTTTTTTTTTCTGTCTGTCTCTCAAGTATTCATAGGGAAGACAATTTGGGGCCTTTTCATGTAGCCAAACCACAGGGAAAAATTAACAAAATTATCTGCCATGCACACACACA
This sequence comes from Toxotes lorentzi, assembly GCA_037833715.1. Classification (NCBI taxonomy): domain Eukaryota; kingdom Metazoa; phylum Chordata; class Actinopteri; family Toxotidae; genus Toxotes; species Toxotes lorentzi. Next base: position 4,666,872 of record JBBMJY010000016.1, on the reverse strand, counting down.
GTCAGGGCTGACAACTGGGGTATTGCTGCCCCGAAGATACTTTAATGAGTGAGCGATGGCAGGGGAGATTTTACATTGTGAGAAATAAAAACAGGCTTTGGGTGTTACTGTGAAAGTCCTCCCCTCGCTGTCAGTCCATGCTGTCATGTGGCACAAAGTTGACCCCCCTCTGACCAGATACTGGCCATTTTCAAACCCAGTGAGTTTGTTAAGCCTGACTGAATACATGCCCTTTGATGCTGGCCCCTCTACCTTCCACCCTGACCTCCTGCTCTCACGGTCCACTCAGCTGCCAATCAGTTCAACAGTGACCAAACCAGAAACACTGATGCACACACATACACAAAAGCAAGGAAATGTCATGACCCCAGTCACATTTAATTTTAAAGGAGAGCTGCATTATGGCTAAAAAATTGCTTTCAGCTCAGTCTAGTGACGGTCTATTGGATGGATGTTTTTTTTTTATAGTTGTGGATTTAGAAAACAGAAAAAAAATTAAAACAAGACTAAATCCTTCATCAAATTGTTCCACTTTTACAGTTACAAACATAATACATGGATTTCATAACAAGTTAGCACTAGTTGGCTTTATCTTTACCAGATGCTGGGACCCTTTTTCGGGTCCCGACAGCAGAGGGCCTCTTTGGGGCGTGCCTGTGATTGAAAGCCAGCTGTGACAGCCACGGGTGATTGAGCAAATCCGTCATCCCAAAAAATGAACAACGCAAACAAGCCACAGGTTTATTGGGCGCTCTGGCCGAAGCTTGGCCCAGCCTATTTCCTGAATGCTAAAGGGAAAACACATGGGCTGCCTGACTCAAGCAGAGCTGGAGCCAATAAAAACAGGACCGTGCCACTCATGTCAATAATGTGTGACCTCTTGGATTTGATTTTCATTTCCTCCTCCCTCAAACTAAATGTTGAGCTGCTGTCAGAAGCTGTTTCAGCCTTTTTTTTTTTTTTTTTTTATCTCCCAGCAAACCTTCAATGGGTAACACATTGTTTAGAGGCCTTCTGCATTGAATGAAACCTTGGATTTGCTCTGATTAAGGACACCAGTTGAGAACACAATCAAGACATATTACTTCAGACTATTCAGCAGCTCTCAGGTCAGCATCCCCTTTGGCATACCTCACTCATTAATGCTCATGTGGTACAGTATATGTAGAGAATGGACAGTGGTGACTGTGTTTAATGCTCTGTTGCTACTCTTATTCCATTGGGGAACATTTTTGAACCTGTTGTCTCTGGATGTCTGGATTTATAATGTAGCCCACCTTCACCAGATCCTCTGAAAGGAGTGGAGGATAATGGAATGGTGGAGGTGGGTCTGGTTGAAAAAACACAGTGTGTGTAATTTCAGCTGTAAATACCTTTGGCGGATGGCAGTGACCCACTACCGTGAACCACAGGAAGTAATTGTGGCTAGGCTGGACTTGGGGCAAGGGAAGCAAACATAAACTGTGGGGCCAGTGTCTTATTGCAGTCAACCGAGGAAGATGGAGGGATCCAGAGAAGGAGGTATGAGTAAGTGAGATGGAAAGGAAGATAAAGTGGCCAGTTGAACAGGGGGAAGACAAAGCAACTCGGATAGAGTGATTGAACAGAGTAACACATACTGCCATGATTGCCAAAAGTGCCAGTCTGTAATTAAGAAGCCATGTTCCATTTTTAATGGGCAACCAGACAGTGACCTGTGATATGCCACCTGAGACACACAGAAAGTGCTAAATAGCCACAGTACACCAAACAACATACTTGCTGGGATCTTAAATTGGTTTAACCCATTCATGGCTGCTTGCTTTGCAAAGTTCAAATGCAAGTGAAGCTTGGTGTAATTCCAGTACTGTGAGTTAAAGTGATCATGAGATACACTGATGTTGAAGCGATAAATGAGACAAATGCCCTCAAGGTGAACGTCTGACTAGAAATCAATTGGAATCTGATCCAGGTGGATTCAGGTTCTATTTGGGTGCTACTCAGTTGCACTTGATTACTATGTTACAGGCTCACAAGAGAACAGAATGCTGATAGTGTTGGACCTCAGTCATCCAAAACAAGGGATGCAGATGGTCTCTCAGGTGTGTTAGGCCCCCCATGAGTGACCAGGGGAATTTCAAAAAGGGTTTTGGATAGGGCTGAGTAAGTTGTGGGAATGCTGGCAGAGTAGCAGAGTGGCTGCAGCTTTGTTAGCGCAACCGCCTGCAGAGTCTCAGGTAACACGTTCTAGCCTGACTGATAGCTTTGGCCCTGTCAAGCTTCAGCGCTCCTCTTCACATCTTCACGTTCCCCGTCTTCTTCAAACTGCATTCCTCCACACAAATTCCTCCCAGGTCACTCTTTCCCGGAAAAAAATAAAAAAAGGACTGGATGAAGAGAAGAAACTGGGGTAACATTTTCAAAGAACACCCAGGACTCCAGGAAAAAAGAAAAAAAAACAAAGCTGAGATAAAAGAGACTCTTGCGAGTTCATTGTCTGATTTTTCTAACATTATCTTCAGAGTCAACAGAGATGCAAAGCATCTTTCTCTCTTCTTGTTCTTGTCTGCTGAGTTTGAAAAAAAAGTTGTCTTTTCACATCTTTTTAGACAGCCAGGCTTACAAGGGTATCCAGCTGCAAGTTCCTCACATAAACTGTGCACAAAATAATGGATTTGAAAATAAAAACGAGATTGGGGTATATAGATTAGGCTGATATATTTGAATGCCTATTTCTTATTTGAAATTATGTCAGAGAGCCGTGAGGTCATACAATCCACATGGGTGCAACGCTTGATAATAAAATTTTTAAACACCTTTAAAAACACTTTTATTACAGGAGGTGCAGACATTATGGGCAACACAGCACACAGTCTCGTTAAGAGTCGATGGCGCTATTAGCGCTCTCTTGTCGATCTTTGAAATCATGAGAGTATTTTTTACCCTTCCATTTTACCATGTGGCTGTTTTATGATCTGACAGCACACCGATCAATTGAATGTCCTTCTCTGCCTGTCCATTGGCGTTCTCTTGAGTCTTTATTGACCCTTTATTGCACCCTTTGGCAGAAGAAATAGCTGTATAAATATATATGCTGCAGTAAGATAGGACCCTTTAACCAATCCAAAAAGACAGCAGGAAACCCAAAACATGAACTCCCTGATGCTGCTGACTATTGTATGGTTGGGGTTGTGCCATAAAAAAGTTGTTGCTAAGCACAAGAGGTCCTCCGAAGGAACTCTGTGGGGATAAATAGTCTCATAGCTTGTGCCTTGGGAACCACTTTGGATTCAAAAAAAAGGAAGTGGGATTTGATGTGGGGAAAAAAAGAGGCACAAGTTGGAGAGAGCATAAGAAAGGACAGTAGGGAAGAAAGAAAGGAAAAGGGAGGGAAATAGATGATAAGGAAATAAAAGAGTGGGTGATCCTTCCATCCCAAGCGCCATTTTCTTCCTTCATCCACATCCCCCTTTAGTCTTTTCTTTTCCCAGTGTGTTTGGAATGCCTTTGGAAGAGTGCCACAGCTAGCACTTTCCTATTAGCATGCACCCCATGTGCGCAGCCGGAGAGACAGACCCGCAGGAAGAAGAAAAAAAAAAGCTGAGAAAAAAAAAAAGATCACACATGGTTACTTTCTTAAAGTCTGGGCTAAACTTTTAATTGCTCTTCAAGTGGCGGATTAGGCCACTGGTGAAACAGAGATACTATTCTGGGGGGATGCGTTTGAACATCTTCAGAAGCTTAGCCCAACCCCTGACCTGCTCTGAATGGCAAAGGAGAAGTGCTTCCTTTTTTTTTTTTTTTTGGTTTATGGGTTGGGGGGGGTGTTGATGTTGAGTGGCAGTGGATTAGCTTCATGCTGAAAAATAACACCCTTTGTGGGATTCTGCTGCTTTTCTGCTGGGCTACAGGAACACCATCATGGCAAGCCTAGTGTCATGTAACTGATAGCATGAGGCTGAAAAGGACATTAAAAAAAAAGGATAAATGAATGCTTCATAATTCATAAAGGGACGCTTGTCATTGTCGACCAAATAACTAATGTATTTCCATTCTCGCTGTGGTAAATTTTTGCAGATTTCCACAGCAACATCCACGGCTGTCAATTGCGAATTATGTTACATCCTCTCATTATGAATGGATGGGGCCTTCTCCTGTGTCGCCAAGTTAGAGCCACTGCTGCTGACACAAGTGCTGGCAGACACTGGGAATGAGTGTCAACCAAACCCTGACACCGGTGTTCCTTACATAGAGTCTGCTTGAAAGTCTCGAGATCGCGTTTCCCACTTTTTTCAACTTCAGCCCTTGTTTGTATACTGACAGCTGAACGGTATACCATTCACTGAGCGCATGCATGTGAGCACATGTGTGCACGTATTAAGTGAAATGGTGAAATCACCCCCTATGCACTCAGGCGTGCAAGTGCCTCTTGTCTATCTGTGAGTGTATGTGTGTGTCATGTCTTTGGCATTGTCATGTCATTTCACATGTCACCCTGCCATCAGCTTAGGTTCCCAGTTCTGGCATATGGAGGCGGGGGGGTCTAGGTGTCGTGTGTGGGGATCCATCACAGCTCTGGCAGTGCTGTGTCTGACCAACGGCCTACTACTGTCAGTTTGTGATGAGCCTGGGGCTGGCACTAACGTTGGCTTGTTGTGACACAGGTCTGGGTGTCAGCAGAAAGCATGACATGGCATCAGCAAAGCCCAGAGTTGGCGCAAAGCGGCCAAATGCCAGAGCAGAGTATTTTCCATCACGGATATGAGAAACAGCAGCTTACTTATTTTGCTACCTGTCCCACGCAAGCACAGATGGAAGATTTAGAGGCCTTCAAATGCTGCATCTCAAGAAATGAATGTCACCACAGAGAGGAAAAAACAGTGATATGATCTACGGGGATAGACAGATTGGGGGGGAGGATAAAGAAAGACAAAGACTGAGATAAGGGAGGGAGAAAGAGACAGTGTAGAGGCTTTAATAAGGCTGATAAATGATTCTTTATTTACCATGCTGAGTCACTGATGACAGATAACCTGCATTTAGGGGATCAGGGCTGCCATCCAAACAGGCAAAAAAGAGAGGAGAGAGATAGATTGGGGGAGGTTAGAGAGCATATCCAGCTTATCCGCTAATGAGGCGTTCTATTAGAGTATGATCATGCGGGCATGTATCATTTATGTGGGATAAGTAGTGTGTGTCTCCTAGTGTAGCGCCTCTGTGTGTGTGTGTGTCCTTATGGCATCTTTAGGAACACACGCATTTTCCTCATTTCATCAGGATTGTGCCACCAGGTGGCGCGTATTTGCCTTGATGAAATGAATGCCAATTGTATATCCCGATCATATCGCTTACACACATACGCACACATACATACACACTTCCCTTACAGGTCCCATCCACCACCTGTTCCTGACAACAGAAGCATAGGACAATTACAATCCCGACAATTACGAAAACAACTATTACAAATGAGTAATTAAACCCTAATGTCAGAATAAATAAACTGACAGTGAGAAGGGAGAGGATGAAGGAGGATAGAAAAAGCCCAAGGCAAGTGCGGGAAAGAATGAATAAAGAGCTGTGGGAAAGAATTGAACTGAAAGAGATATGTGCAGTGGCTAACATGTTACACTCTGCTGGTGCAACATGAGGATTATGAGAAATGGAATGGCTTCACACACACAAACACACACATTTAAGAGACCTCGTAACTTGGCATGGAAGATATTTCTCCCCCCCGCATTTCTCCCTGTCATGTTAACCATCCCTCCATCCTCGTTCATCATCTCAACTCTGCCCCTTATCTCCCAACTTCCCTCTTCCCTCTCTCTTCTATCTCTGTCTCTGTCACTCTCGCCCGCTCCCTCCCTACCTCGCTATCTTTGTCGAGATCACGCAAGGTCAAACCTCCCCGACGTTTGATGGATGAAAATGGAATTAAGATGAAAGCACACTTTCAGATAATGAAGATATGCGGCGGGAGATTAGGAAGCTGGGGAGGCTGCTGAGGTGCCGACCAAATTAATATTGAAATTTATGTGTTTGGCTCGAGCCCAGACAATCCCCATGTGTTTTTTTCACCAGGGGGCCAAAGTAGAAAACATAACAAAAATTTTTAATAGCGTGTGAGGGGGGAAAAGTGGAAAGGCGGTGCCTGTGTTTTTAAACCAGCAGAATTGATTTTGTCTGACGTAGGAATGCAAAATGAATTAGCTGAAGTACACAACACAGCCGTTCAGGAGCAGAGGAGGTTTTGTTTTGGAAACACTAAACATGCACAGCTGTGGGGGCTTTGTGTGTGACAGTCAAAGATGAAACATCTTGAATTTATGTGTAATGTTTAAAGGTAGACGAGCATGTGCGCTTAGGTGTGTGTGAAAGCATGTTTGCATATTGACATGTGCCTATTCAGATATTTGCATTGACTTTGAAAGGCATATGATCTGCTTTACAAAAAGTGACACACGCATGCACATACATCTTACAATCCAATCTTCCCCATCTCAGCAGTTCTAAAGGGCTGGATCAGCGTATGTGTGTTTGAGGAGTGTGTTACAGAAGATAGGCGAAAGGGATAAGGCCCCGTGCCTCAGAAGGCATCAAAGACAGACAGTCTATCAAGGCTCCATATCACTGTCTGATGGCGGCGATATGCACACTAATCCGCATGTAAAATAGTCCTCTCCTCCAAGGCACTTCTTCGAGTGCACTTAGCTAACAGTCTCTCTCCTCTCTCCTATCCTTCTCTCATTCTTGCCTTCTCTTTGACACTATTCCCAGAGAAGGAAAAAAAAAAGCCCAAAAGATCCACAATGTGCTCTTAAGGTCTCATTTGCAGCTCCAGCCCTATTAGATCTCATTACTCAGTTGTTGACTGGGCAGCCATTTTGGGCAGCTAATGGGAAATTTGATAATGGCGTCAGGTTGTTTTGGTCCCCACTGTCACAGCTCTCCACCACTCTGCTGGCAGTGGCACTTTGTTAAGGGGGGCACAGGAATGTTGAAAAAACAAAATTAACAGTGCAGCTTGTTTGTTCCCTCTGGTGTTTCTGCCCAATAAGTCAAAATAATGCAGAAAAAACATTGGAGGATGAGTACAAAAGAAATTCATGTGTAGTTCAGTTTGGCCATGTTTTTTTGTCCTCTCTAAGCTGCAAGCTGTTCCCACTTATTGAATAAGAAGGAGAAAAAAAAACGTGGTCAGGTTACATAGGAGACTGCCAACAATGAAGTTCATTGTTAAGACATTAAGTAAACAGGCAGAATGCAGAAAATGTTATCTTTTTTTTTGTTTTTTTTTTTGGTTACAGGGAGGTCAAACAGGCATAATTACTGGACACCTGTGCCTGCTCGCCACCGAGCTCTATACCAGTGTACAAATGCCCCTGTGCCGTCAATCCCCGCCTACAAGTATGTGTGTGTGTGTGCGTGTGTGTGTGTATGTGTGTGTTTCACCTATTACCTTACCGGCAGCTGGTATCCTCGGAATAAAAGAATCGTCAGTGAGATGGCCAGCGGAGGCAGAGGATGAAGGAGGATAGTGGGTGGGAGAGTGGTGGTGGTGCGCAGGGCTAGCAGATGGAACGGATCCTGTGTCACGTTGAACTATGCCCCCCCCGCCCAAGTTGCAGGTGAAAGCACCTAACTGTATGCATGACCCCCCCCCTTAGTTCTAATCACGAGAAGTATAGAAATGAGAAGACGGGGTGGGCTTTGAGGGAGAACAGAGAAAGAATGGCTGCTATTGAAGTAACCTAAGCTACCAGAGAAAGATAGCTGCTGTGTGATACATACCACACAAACATACACACAGTCTCTGCAGTGACAGCACCCGTTCTGCTCACTGACTCCATGAAGTAGCTGGTGTTGGGAAGTTAATGACACCGAGATGGTGACATCGGTGTGGCAGACAGTAGTGACGAGCGCTAAGAACGGCGCAGCGCATCACGTGCAGCATCATCAAAGATCCATGATGTCAGATCCATACAAAGGCATGAAGTCGGGTTAGCGATATGTGTGTTTGTGATTGCTATGAATAGGCTTTCCTGTGTCCTTGTGAATTTTCTGGAAGAACAGAAGAGGGATGTGGCTCTCTGCCTCCCTCCCCTATTTTTTTCCCTCTCTTTCACTTCCTCTATCTTCCTCCCTCTGTCACCCAGCCACAACAGAACCGCTTGCAAAAAACAACCTGACATCAAAACTCAAGGCCAGAATTGAGGCTGTCACATAAAAAGACAAAACATCCATTTAATTTGAGCTCGTAGTACATTGCCACTTTCTCTCTCTTTGATCTAAGAACAATGGTCAGGATTTGCCTGAGACTGGGCTGTTTCCAAACCCTTCCGCTCAGCTATACCTAGTTTCTGCTGAACAGGTTTTCTCCCTATTCACCGCTTCATAAAGCAAAAGCCAACTGCCAGCAGCTCAGCACCGCACAGCACCCCACCACACTAATGATGGCCCTCATCAGGCTGGCTAATTTAACCCCCAGTGTAAATTGAGAGGTAGGGGTCATGTGTGTGTGGGGTGCGGGGGGGCAAAGGGCTGCAATTCATCTAAAGCTGAAGCAGCTTGAGCTTAAAACAATAATCAGTTCTCTAAGAGTAAAAAAAAAAAAGAAAAAAAACAGACGCCTGGCCCACATTTCTATGCTAACAAGAAAATTGGGTGTGTTTTATTTATCTGCAGTGCAGACCACATTATTATGAATTTGGGGCATTGGGAGAGTAGTTATTTAGAAGGCTACAGTTTCTGTTATTCCCCATGTATTTACTTTGCCTCCCTTGCTCTCTTCCCCCCAAACCCTCCCTCCCATCACTGTGCCTCTGGTCCTCTTCTTCGGCCAGAATGAAAAGCAGGTCAGGCATAGATGACAACTCAATAGACTAAGTATAATACACCAAAAACTGAGTGGTAGTCATAGGTGCTAGCATGCAACACAACACCGCTATGAGGCAAAATATGCAAATCTGTCTTCAAATATTATTTCAGGTGCTGGAAATCTGCACATGCTGCCTTTGTAGTAATTTTAACTGCTGACATGCACTCCCAAGGGAAAGGGTTCGAAGATCGTTGGGTGGGAGGTGGTTGTCCCTTTTCCCAAGATGCTTCTTGTGAGTCTTTGTGGCACATTAGTGGTATTATAATCGTGGTGTAACATCTGACAACAGTTGTCACAGCTGTAAACACACATATGTACAGCAAATGTCCTCGAAGTCTTGCAGAAATACCATGGTCCTACATTGTAATGCTGATGTTCTTTTTTCAGAAGTTGTCAAGGAGTCGTTGTTCGTCTTCTTTTTTTTTTTTTTTAGACAGACGTGTATCAGCCCATCCAGATGTGATCATTACCATTAGTGAGTTTGTTTTTTCAGCACCAACAACTTTTCATTTCTCATCCATCTGTCAAGAATATTACCCACCAAGTCATCCATCACACTCAATCCACTCCCTAATTCTCATGTTTCTCGCTCTGCTTATCTCAATACTTCGGAGCTGAGGCGTAATACTAACAAGGTAGAGAAAGACGAATGGCTTGCTGGGACGTAAATCCACAGATAAGGTGAACAGTATGTTTCACATTACGGTTTTATGCCATGATAGACCTTGGAAGAACTTTCGGGTGTCTTCACACTCACATGCATAAGCACACACACACATGAATAAAGGTCCCTGTCATCCTTCCCTCTCTCCACTAATGAGTTCCATTTCATTCCCACATTCCTTTACACGACCCTATCAACCTCAGTCGTGTTGAGTTGCAATGCCATCATTTCTCTGCTTCTTTCTCTCTCTCCCTTGCTCTCTCTCTCTCTCTCTATACGGTCCTTTCCAGTGCAGCTGATCTCCGTCAAGCCCTACAATCTAGTTAATATTTCATCAAGTGGGGAATTTCACATCTGTAGGTCACATTCTGAGCCCTGGCAATTAGAAACTCAAACAGCAACCTAGCTTGCTTCTTTAATTCTCCTTCTTCTTCTTCTCCTCACCCTTCTGCGCACCCTTTTTTCAAAGGGAATTAACAAGTTGAAATTAATTTGAGCTCTTGCTTAAATCCTCATAGCGCAATCGCCAAGAGTGTCCGAGAGCAGGCGGAGGGCCGAGAGGAAGGCTGCGGATGGGAGGAGGAGGGGGAGGAATGTGGTGGTGGTTGATAGTCAGAGAGGCAGAGATAGCGAAGAGGCCACCCAGATCTACATGAATAAAATAACATTACGGGTTTTAAAGTGTTGTGCAGCTAAATGAGAAGCGACCACAGTCATTTGCTGGGTACAGATTCTCTTTGGTCTTGGACAGATCCCTCGTTTAGGAAACTAAGGACGTGATATCTCCATGGTTGCTGGAGACACAATGAACTGGAAACCATGGATAATTCTAGTAGCATTTACACCAGTTTGTGTGATTTAGGGAATTAAATATTTTATTGTGCAGAGATAAATGTGTATTTGTTTGCATAATGAATTTGTGTGTTTGCCTTTTCCTTTTGTTTTGTGTAATTACGTGTTCTGACTAAAGGACATCTGTGATGGCGCATTAAGTGTGTGTTGTGTGGGTCTTAAGTGAAAGCTGGATTCTTTGGGTTTACCCTAGATACATTATCTGGATTAACAAATGCTTCAGTCATTGCATGATCTTTGATTAACCCCGCCTGTGCTTCTTGGCATTAGGAGGCTTAACAATACCTGGTCCTGTTCGCATCTATGATAACACTGGAACAAGATGGTGTGAGCGGAGAGTAAATGTAAGGGGGATCCTCACCATTCTGCATTGTTGTGTAATTCAAATGTAGGACACGATAAGAGATGTGATCAATGAGCCATTTCCTGTTATTTCCACTAGGAAGTCACCACAGTGGCTGTGGAATGGATTTAAAAAGATCACTGGGCCTTTATCTACTTAAGATACTGAGTAGAGTTTAAATAAACACAGAGAAGAGCTCATCATGCTTTTATAGACCACTAAACAATAAACAGCGTTCTCATTGAAGGCCTTTCCTTTTTAATGCAATCGCCGGGCACTGACTTGGGTCAGGAGTACGTCTGTGCTGCTAATTTGGGACCAGTGATTATTAGCAGTGACCATTCAGAGCCTGACCTGCAATGCACTCTAATATATGACCTCATGCCCTTCCTGTCTGGTAGCCTGCTTAGAGCTAATACGTATTGATTGTTTGTAGGAGAAGGGAGTATGTGGAGGGACTGAGAAAGACAAATGGATGGAATTAATGTTAAAATTTGACCAAAAAAAATCACTCTGGCAACTCCAGGTCCCTGCTGGGCTAATTTAAGCAGGCAAACAAGAGAGGCAGCCCAGCAATCTGGCAAAATAAAAACCAATGCTCCCTGCTGCAGCCAGCTAACCAAGGCCATCTCACAGAGAAATGGCGGAAATCCACTGAATCTTTCTCAGAGTTACAGTATCAACCAAACCTTACAATGCAAGCCAGTGAGCATAGTATTAAAATGAAAGAACAGAACTTTCACCTTTTTGTATGGCCAGAGGAAACTTTGATACGAGCGTGTATGATCTGCTGCACGTGAGACAAGACACACCCATCCCACACGCAGCCCAGATCTGTCCATCAGCCATGTGTTTAGCCAACCTGCAAAACTGCCCCAATCAACACAGAAGCCGAGGCTTGTCAGTCACACATTAGCAGCCAAGTCACCACAAGGCAGAGGAGGAGATGAGGCTGAATGCTTATTAGTGGCTGTGAAATCTTAGCCCCAAAGCTCCTCTTGCATTCACAAGCTTCAGTCAGAAAGCACCAATGCTTTCCTTTAAGAGGATTTTTTTTTTCAGCATTTAAGTTTTGAAAAAAAAAATATATATATATATAAAAATTATACAGGAGTGAAAACAAGGAAGGACATGGCAGAGAATAAGTATTATGTCGAAAACCTCATGTTGTAAGCACATGGATATCTCCCACTAACTGTTACTGTAAGCATTAGAAAAGAAATACTTTGATATAGTATATTCTCCGACATTAGGAATTAGAAAGGGTTCTCTTTATCCCACGCAAGTTTGCTCAGTGAACTGGAGGAATGATTGGCTGTGTGGACTTTGACCATCCACTGAGAGTATTCACCGCACATTGGACATTGTTGGAAAAGTTCACCTCCCACAAGGTGATTAGGTTGTGGTAATGCTATTTTTCCTTCTTTTATGATGCTGTGGCCCCAGAAAGGCCTGTTTCCCTGTTTCCATCGCTGGGCTGTGTTTTTATCTCATTTTGATCCTTTGTTATCCTGAAATAATTTGCTTGGACAGCTCAGAAATGAGCCACTTCACACACAAGCGAAGAATTCAGATCTTTAGAAAGAGCCCACATGCACGTACATGCGCAAACATTCATACGGTCCACGCATACCAGCACAAAAACACACACTCCCACACACCAAAAACACGAAGGCGAGCTCACATCCGCGCACTTGCAGCAGACGGACAAGGCGTTTAAATGGATGTGACATTAAAACAGGCAACCCCGTTCAGATTGCGGCTGGTTCCGAATCACACTCCCTCTGTTTCTCTCACTCTCCGCATCAATGTTGAAACAACGATGTCTTAACATATTTGTCAAACAGATGCAGCTACTTTACACTTGCTGGAGGAAGATGCAATGTGCAAAGCTTTATGTGATTCTGTTTTCTTCAATGATACACAGCAGCTGTCAGTCAGAGCTTGACCAAATTTCAAAAACATACTCCCACTCGTGGGGCCACTCAGTAGTTGTTATGTGTCACTGGTAGAAGCAATTACTGTGGTATTAGGAGAAAACACAAATAAGGAAAAAAAGAGAGCAACATTAAATCACACATAAGAACAAACCATGGCAGTATGGTGAATTTCAAATGCACAGAAACAGATCAGGTTCTTACAGCAAACTGGGCAGCATAATTACGGTGGCAGGCTAACAGAAAAACAAAACATATTTTTAGATTTGCTTCACAGTCTTAGCATATGTGCTTTGGATTGGATTCCACAAGAAGCAGAGAGGCACGTACCCCTGCTAGCATGTTTTACTACTTCATCCCGCCTCTCGGTGTGTATCAACCCGAGGATTGACCATCAATCGCACACCGTCCCTGTTCAATCTGCTCATTGTTTGATCTCAGCAAGGCAGAGCCAAAGAATAAACAACTCTATCACAGAAGGATTTTGCATACAAGAGAAAGGCAAAGAGATACAAAGCAAACAAATAAATGTGCCAGCCCGTATGAAGAATTCTGGGCTGCGTAATTAGGCAACATTCATAATACATGACCGCAGGGAGAGAGGGAGGAAGGGAGGGGAGGCGAGGAAGACAGAGAAGAAAGGTAGAGGAGAGCATTTCAGTGTGGAGGCAGGAGTGCTAAAGCTTGATCCGCTGTCATTGATCAGATGTGCGCCAGTGTGTTTATTTCAGGTTGTTTCCATCATGTGGCTATTCATGTGTCTCTGCATCTGTGTGACTTAGAGTGTGTTGTTTGTTTTCCCTTTGTGTGTGTGTGTGTGTGTGTGTGTGTGTGTGTGTGTGTGTGTGTGTGTGTGTGTGTGTGTGTGTGTGTGTG
>JBBMJY010000016.1:4608774-4651905 GCA_037833715.1 Toxotes lorentzi | reverse complement strand
TATACATTCTAAATAAAAAAGTGACAGTTGATTTGTCACCCTCTCAGCAGTATTTTCAGTGCTAGTATCTGTGCAACTGTGTGTATTTGTGTGTGACTCCTGCAAGCTAAAGGTGCAACCTGTGAGAGAGTGGATGCCTCTGACTGAGAGATCATAGCAGGGGGAACACGCGCCCCATACCTCGCTGAGAAGGTTAACATCGCTCCCTATGGTGCGTGCGTGCGCCAGCGTGCGAGTGGCTTCACTGGCATACGCCGTGCATTGCTGTAGCATCCATCAAACCTCAACAAATAAGTAATAACCGCTCCAATCGCTGCCAGATTTCTCCTCTGTTTCGCATTCATAGCTGCACTCTCCACAGCCACTTCCTGCTTCCAAATCCCTTATGCTAACATCCCGGTTCCCTTTCGCCTTATCTTCTCCTCTCCCTTTCAGCCTCCCTCCTTTCTCAACAGTCGCCTCTCTCTCTGTCTCTCCCTGACACACGCATTACACTTAAAGGGAGTGTGTCTAAAATTATGAGTCTCTCTCTTTTCTTTTTTTTTTTTCTTTACGACCGGGGCCAGGGCCTGAAGTTGCCTCTGTGAGCACAATAAGGCTCTATAATGGATGGTAATCATTCAGCGAGCGTGGCGGCTATGGCTAGCCTGAGAAAAAAAAAAAAGAAATAAAGTGAGTGAGTGAGAGAAAGAGAGGGAGAGAGAGAGAAGCCTGGTTCCTATGCTGCTAATCTCAGCTAATGGCTTCTGCAGAGCCAGGAGAGAGCTATACACACTAATAATGCAGCGGGATTGGGCGCGTGGGGCTGGGGGGGGGGGGGGGGGTCAACTGAGTGTTCTGAAAGTGTGGGAGGGGGCAGGGGGAGTAAAGAGAGAGGGAGGGAGTGAAAGAGATGGAGGAAGGTGGGGGGATAAAGGAGGAGGGAAAAGGAAAGCAAAGTCAGCTTAAGCGAAGGGTTTAATAGCATCATTATTATAGGGAGGCACCCACTATGGGATTTAGAGCCAAATACACACACACACACACACACACACACACTCATATGCACAAGTCAATTTAAAGACTTGTTCCCGCAATGCGACGTGTCACAGAGCCATTTATCAGTTAAGGCTAATAATGTTCAGGTATTTTCCCACAAACACAAACAAAAGAAAAAAAATTGTATTAAAGAAATAAACAATTTGGAAAAATGTCCTTGTTTTAAGTAAATATAGAAATATTACTGGCTGAAAAACACTATTGTGTATTAACTTAGCACCAACCTTGGCTTTGCTTATAGTTTGTGAAGATGGGATTATTTGTGCTGTTTCAAAGATTTTAGGATCCACTGTGGAATGAATGTAGCTCCATAAATGTTTTCCACCTGCACAGTCTATGACCTTTTGTACCAGTCAAATAACATCTGACATTTGTTATTACAAAAGAAAATATAAAGCCAAACCCTATGGCAAGAAAAGAAAGTAAATTTTAAAAATTCTTCTGTGGGTTAATCAAAAGAAAAAAAATCAAGTATTTAAGTGCAAGACTGTAAACAATCATCATTTAACGATGCAGTATATTGGCTAGTGTTTCAACGAGCACCATGCTTTGAGGGATTGGACGTTTGTCTAAAGGGATTAGCTCAGGGGATAAGCAGACTGTTTCCCGTATCTCTTCAGCCTAACTGAGCAGACAGACAGCAAAATAGTACTTGTTTGTGTCTGGCTCATTTTACATTTCCAAATATATATTTATCCTTTTATCCAGTTTTCATCATCCGCAAGGTTATGCAAGCATGAGCAGAGAAGGGGCTATAAGGTCAAACACATGAAAGGCTGATACCAAATTACTGTTGTCCAGAGCTCATACTCATGCAAAAGGACTGAGGCAGGGGATTGGAGGAGAGACCAGCGGGCGTTTTACCCTCATTACAACGCCAACAGACACAGATGGCCATGGCCAGAGCAGGGGATCAAATCCATTGGACAGCACCCAATGGGTGAGCCATGAGCCTTCCCTTGGTCACAGACAGCTCAACAGTAAGTGGGAGAAAGAAGCTTGCTAAAGCAAAGTGTCGCGAGTTTCCTGTCTATGGCGACAAATGGTGAAAAACTTCAAGTACGTGAGAATTAAATTAAATTTGCTTTGAGAAATAGCTGTCTGCGCTGTCAGTGTTTCAAATCAGAGTGGGTTTCAGGTTTCATTTAGTGGCGATGGGAACATTTATCCATATCAACTTAAAGAACTCACACCGATGGATTCGTAAACGATGATGTGGTGAGGATTTTAAACAATTTGCTTTGCTAGACTGGCCTGAGTTTAAAAAAATGTTTCTGAGTCTTTCAGCAAAAATAGGTCAATTTTAGCATCCAGCACACGGACAAAACAGACGTCTTCTGTAAAGTGTGAAGAAAAAGCCACGGTGAGGAATGGGGAGGAGAAGACTTTTGTGTGTTATGTGTGAGGTGAAGTGGTGATGGTGGTGGACGGGTTACTTAAAAAAAAGTGACACAGAGAAGAAATAAAAGAAGGATGATGAAGGAAGGAAGGATGGTGAAAAGAAGGAAGTGGGGAAATGGAAGAAGGTGAGCATAAAGGAGAATATGGGTCATATCATGGGTGGCAGTCATGATTGTCTGTACGGTGGTTGGTTGTTGCCTCAGCTGTATTTCGTGTTTAAATGTTAGCATGCTAATAAGCTAAGCTAATATGGTAAAAATGGTCAACATTATACCTGCTAAACACCGGCATGTTAGCATTCTGATGTTAGCTTTAAGTTCAAAGCTCAACTGTACCAAGGCATAGCCTCACAGAGCTGTAATCTCTACCTTTTTACCTCCATTTCTTTATCACCCTTGTTCATCATTTCATTCCTATTTTCTACTACTTTATTTCTTTCTGTCATTCTTTCCCATCTCTGTCTGCCTTCTCTTTTCCGCCCACTCAGCTTTGTGACTGTGTGAAGACTGAGCCATGCCTGTTTAAGAGACGGAAAAAGAATATTCATCAACAAAGAGTTGCCTCGCCACTTCACTTGAAGTGCGCATGACTTCACGCGTGAACAGCTAATACTATCAGAGGCATTTGACATCTGTGTCTGGGTGTGTGAGAATGTGTGGCAATGTGTCTGGGTATAAACACACCTCCTTGAACCTCCTTCCACCTGCCGTGACTGACTGGAGGCAATGTGTTGAATGCTCTCTGCTTCTTTCTTGTTGTTGACATTCAAACAGTGTAGTAGGTTTTGTTGCTAGTGAAGTGCCAGAGGTGGAATCCATCTGGCATTATAAAGAAATGTGTTGACAAAAGAGTGCATTTCTCAAATACAGGTACAGTTGAGAGTGCGTGTGAACATTCATGTGTATGTGTGTAGGACTAATACCCACAAAGGGGCCATGAATCATGTTTACACCCTTGGCGCAAGACCTTTCATCCATCATCGCGGTCGGTGTGTGCGCGCTTGTTTGTGCGCAGGTTGCTGCACTCCTAATTTGACCAGAGAATGAACGAATGTTATCATTTTCCTGCCCTTGACCTGTTCCCGCGCCAGTAGACAGAAACACCAGATTGAGAAAAGATTGAATGAGTGGAGTGGAGAGAAAACTAAATAAACAGGAGAAAGAAAAAAGAGCAGAGGAAGACAGAACGATGCTGCTTCAGGCATCAAAAGTCCACGGCAACTGCAGGGGAAGAATATTATCAATAGTTTTGAAACTGTTTTATTGTCTACAGAGGCTTTTTTCTATCCACAATGGAAAATCTAATTTTCAATAACACAGCATGTTACAAATATTAGATCTTCTCCAAACCCAGGATGTCGCCATACTCATCACAAAGTGTGATCAAAAAAGAGTTATCCTCAGCGGATGGATTAGCTCCGGTCTTCCTCATGCAGACTTTGACCTTTAGGTTGTAAATCGCAGATGGTTATCAGGAGACAAGCAGAAAATAGAATGACAGCCGAGGGGAATTTGATCCTCTCAGCTAAAACTTTGTGTCTGTCAGAGAAGTTTGAACCCTGAAAAGTTTGTTAAAATGTGTCCATGTCGAGGGTTTTTTATCTCTTTCCCCGACAGTTTTTGACATTATCAGGTGTTCTAATAGGATTCTGGCTGATACACAGAGATGTGCGCGTGCACGAGCACGCACTTCACACAGCTTTTGATCTGGCTCGCACTGGGGTGACATCCTGCTGCCAGTAACGAGGCCTGCTCTCGAGGAAGGAGAACCTGAGGTCAAAGAGGCAACTACAATTCCACAGGCTTTCATTTAGCGCCCAGCTCAACCACCACACCTGTCTTTGAGTTGAGATTAAAGACCTTCAAAAAAAAGAGAGAAAAAGAGGGGTGAAAGCGAAAGAGGGTGAGAGAAAAAAGTTCAATGACAACAAAAAAAAAACCCTCAGCTGTCAAAACTCAATGTCATTGTACCTCAAAGGGGAATTGGTAATTGGCCGGGAGAGTAGGGGAGAAGGGGACTGGAGACAAGAAGAGGCTGCGAAGGTTCTTCAGCTGTGTAATACTGTTGAGGTATGCTGCACGCGTCGTCTGTACCCCCAGGCAGAGAGAGGCCAGGTCGGCTGCAGGAGCCGCGCCTCAACAGCGTAGTTCTAAAACGGTATTGATGTCAAAAGGGGAATACAACTCGGCACTTCCTATTGTTGTTGGGTGTTTAAAAGACAAAATGGTAACCCACCCCCACCCCCAGCCCCTCACTGCAACAAGGGAAAAAAGATGTTGGCATGAGTCATAAAGAATAACCACTAGCCGCTCAGTGGTTAACCTAATCACTTGCTGGGAACAAGAGACGGTGTCTTATGAATAGAGACAGAAAAATTCCAACATAATTCTATGGTCAAAAGCAAAATGCGCCAGGAGAAAGGCACTTACTCTTCACAGCACAGTGGTGCTCTTTTTTATTTGCATGGGCACCATGTTTAGGGAAATGAATCTATACCTCAGTAGGAGGTGTGCAAGACAAAAATGTTCCTAAAAAAGACACTGACTGCTTCTTTACTCAATGCTTTTTTGTCCTGTTGGAGTGATGATGATAGGGCGATGGCCTCTATTTATCCCTATTCATTCAGCCTGCTCTTTAATGCCCATGTTATGTGTAGTGTGCAGAATAGGAATGCATTGAGTTGAGAGTTCATGGGAGCAGCAGATCAAGGGGCAGACTGAGAGCAAGCATCCCTTCAAAGGGCAAGTTGTATGGAGGCAAGTCAGACAATAGCTCAGCAAAGAGGACATTTAACTAGGCTTGCAGAACACTCTATGTAGCCTCCTGACAACTGAAGGTTTAACTAAAAGCTAAATTGCATTCCACTTAGTTTGAAAACCAACACATTTTGATTGATAAAGAACAGAATCTAGATCAATACAGTTGACACTAGAAACATCATCTCAATGCACCGAAGGACACATTTCTGCACAAAAAACAAGCCAGACTACAACTGCTGTGCAAGAGCTTCTTATTTACTGATCGTCGGCATCGCCTTGACAGTCCAGTCCAAACAAAGCAATATGTGTGACAAGGCTCCTGATTAACTATTAAAACCTACATGT
This sequence comes from Toxotes lorentzi, assembly GCA_037833715.1. Classification (NCBI taxonomy): domain Eukaryota; kingdom Metazoa; phylum Chordata; class Actinopteri; family Toxotidae; genus Toxotes; species Toxotes lorentzi. Next base: position 4,646,362 of record JBBMJY010000016.1, on the reverse strand, counting down.
ATAAAAAATTGTGTTGACATAAAATCCCTTGTCTTCTTACCAAGGCCTTAGCACACATACCACCAAAACAAAGGAGCCTGAGATATAAAACATTTCATAATTAATATTTTAGCATCAAATGCAGGTAGGTTCAAAGTCACATTTCTGCAGTTCCTTCACTCTCCAGTCTTAGAACGCCAGATTGTTTGGGTTAAGCCAGTCACTCTTCTGACCTGCCACCCAATACTTCACTGGTAGATTTACTTTCTTTGGCCATTTGGATATATTACTAAATCCTACAAGGTTTATCCAGATGGTCACCATCCAATATGTGACAGTCCAAAAATGCAGTAACAGGCAGACAGAGAGGATTCGCCCAGATATCTTTGCAGCACTCTGCTTTTAATATTTCAAGGTTGTGAGCATAATACTTGCATGCTCTGGGACATAGAAATTCACTTCAAAGGAAGGGTGTGTTTAACCTAGAAAATATACCAATTCAGTAAAATGGATAGTTTCAAAGAGTTTGTATCTGATTCTGTGTGCACAGCAGAGGATTTGGCTGTGAACCCAAATTCAACTCCAATCTGTAAGAAGAGGCAAGGTGGGCACATGACGATACAACTGTCAAGGAAGTGCAAAGGCAGATTTTTCTTTGTATGCAGGGCACAGCAGCATCTTTACTCATGTGAATGTGCACATGTGTGTGTCAATATAAAGACACCAACACATAAGCTCCGCTGCCGCTTTTCAGCAAAGATGTAAAAATGATGCGGTCTGTGTGTGTTCCCTTTCTCTCTGGCCCTGCATCCACTGCCGCATCTTTTGTGCCTTTGACACGCTTGTACGTTCTGGGCTCTTTTTTCCACGGTGCTATGTCATGATCAATTTACCGCTCGGTACATGACGGCCCCTAGCGCCTCAGAGGATTTGAAGGACTTTGTGTGCAATCCCAGCCTGCTTCGCTTTCTCTCCCACATACAAAACGGGCATTTGTATTCTTATCCCGCTTTGGCCGCTGAGTGAGATTGTGTCCCAGCTTTTGCCTCTCTGATTCCAGGTTATTGTTTGGAAGAGAAATCACACCAAATCTCGCCAAGCAGACACCAACTGGCAGCTGCTATTTTGAGGCAAATCTAGCTCATTTTCGATATTTTTTGCCACTCTGTTTCCAACTGTGTGAGGTCGGGGTCAATCTGGTAATCTTACAGAACTCAAGCTGTATGCGTGTACCTGTTTGTGTGTATGCATGTCTGTGTATGTGTGTGTGTGTGTGTGTGTGCAGCCTGAGAGAAAGAGAAAGCACTGAAGCATTTTGAAAACATCAGGCTCAATCAGTGCTCATTTGTTCAGGGACCCTGACAAACTGAGCTTATTGCTTCACATAGTGACAGAGTGGGAAGGAACCATTGACAAGTGTTGTTCTGTGCAGCTACAGTATGTTTGTGCACCTGCCTGCTTTTTAATGTGGTTCTGCCAACACAGAACACAAATATGGCTTAGCATACATTAAAACATAAAGCTGCAATGTCGCCTATGCTGAATTTTCCTCATCATTCAAGCTCAAACAGCCAGCCAAAGACGGTCTTAAACTTTCTGTGAGAAACAGAACAAACCCAGAAACATGTTAGCTTTCAGTATTTTGCTTTTTACTCTGAGAAATAGAGTAAAATGTTAAGTACCTGGGCTAATAATCTACTGAAGCAAGAACATGCCGTTAAGGACATTTGCAATTCAAGAACTGTCATCAGTGCTAATGCACACTTCGCCACTGGCAAGGCTATCGCTGCCTGTGTGTAAGTGTGTTTGTGTGTAGACGGGCTCACATTATTAAGCTGGCTGAGACTGAATGTATTCACACAACCTGCACCGTGTATTGCGTTGCTCATTCAGGTCTTTCCTCTCCTCTTGCCTTTCTCGTCTCTGTAACACCAGCTCTGTCATTCTTTTACTCTCGTCCTCATCCTTGATCCTGCAGCCACATGGTGCGTGTCCCATTGTGGGGCCTTTTACAGTAGACCTTTCTTTACTCTTCCTTCTAATTGAATAATGCACTGTAGTATAAAATACCCCTCATTAAAATGGCCTTCTCTGGATTAAAATGCTGAGGCGAACACATTTTCCGCATGCAAAGGTAACTTAATGTATTCGGTTACCTCCAGTAATGAAGTGAAAATGAGAGTTGACCGATGGACTCCAGTTTATGTGTTTGCTAAGGCTGGTGACACGCTTCAGCCTAATGGTACATGAGCAGGTTTCAGGACACGTTAACAGCATTTCTGAACGATGTGGTTTATGTGTTTTTGCATTCATGCATATTCTTGAGAAAATCATGCACGCCAGCACCTTTTTTAAATGCTGCGTTTACAGCTGTTCATCCCATGACCTTTCCGCCACACCTCCAAGCAGAATCTATATTAATGTTTAAAGGAATATTTATATGATCAATACATCGTGCCATGTTTGCCAGTGCTCTTGGTATCCCCAAGGCAGCCAGTTCAGAGCATCCCTGGGTGATGTACGGCAGCCTAATAGACATCAATACTACAGCTCTTTTTTTATTTCTTTATTTTTATTAGTGCTGTACAGAATTACTGCTAGTAGAATTACAGTTTACAGCACAGTACAATATGCTCCACATAGCCTCCTAAAAACGTGTCCAAGCAGAAATTATTGCATATTTCTGTTTATTTATTTTGTTTATTTACTCTAGTTTTGATCCACATTCTTGAGTAAGAGGAAGATTCACTTAATGTACTCTGGCTATGGTGCAGGTTCTTGGTCCTTCCAGTCATCCATCCTCAGTGTTAGACCTACATTTACATTTACAATTACATCAGGGTACCACTCCAGTAATTAGAACAAAACAAAACAGCGCGGTTAACTAGAAAACAGACAGGATCAGAGCTATTTGGACTGGTAGCCCCAGTATTGACTGACCTAAGACCAGCTACAGAGCAGTGGCAGCTGCTTCCTTCCAGCAAGAACCATATCATGCAGAGACTGGGGATCTATCCCTCTCCTTCAGCCTGACTTAGCATATCCTGACTGAGCTCACACCAGCTCCAACTCCCCCACCAGCAAGCTTAATATAATTTATTTACTCTAAACCTACTGGGCAGACAGAGAGCAAAAAGCCATGAATAGGGTGTCAACCATGTGGACTCCAGTGATAAAGTTAGTTAACCAAACCTCAATTTTTGTCTCTTCTTCCTTTTCTTTCTACCCTTCCTTTTTGAAAGCATAGAGAGACTGTAAACCCCATGGTATAATTTCAAATTAACCAACCTCATCCTCGTATGGATATGAGATTTCTTCAGCTAATATTGATATGCAGAATTTTCTCATTATCCCAGGCGAATGAAACCGCTACAAACAACACCCGGGCAACCGTGTCTCATGCGAGGCGTGGAGACGAAAAAAGAAGAAAGAAAAGTTAATGTTTAATTTGTGAAAACAACGCCCTGACTAATGAATTTCCTGAGTTTGTTGCCTCGCTTACAGCTCCTTGTTTGGCTTTGTTTTAATAGAGCATGCTGATTTAGAAAAATGAGGGGCAGCAAGAGCAGGAGTGGAGACAGAAAAAAAAAAGATGTTTGTGCAGAAAACACCTTATTTGGACTTTTCTGAGGTGATCCAACCGTGCTGAGCCAAAATGAAATGCTGGAGTAAAGTGTAAGACAAGAAACAGCTTACGTTAGGAGTGCATTGCCAGAGGCATTTTAATGATCCAGGGGTCTAAAAACGTGAGCAACAGACGGTACTCCTCTGAGCCCCAGACATGAACTGAATTATTACTGTGTACAGAAGCCAACATCTCCTTGTAGCATCGCATAAATCTAGAAAAAAAGACCCAGGTAGCTGAGTGTCATGGTGGCCTCAAAGATGTGAGGATATGAGCTGAAACAAAGACAGGATTCGCAGTGGAGGAGTTCAGCATGAGTTCATACAAGCCTTTCCAGTAAGTGCAAGGTTACTATTATTCTAAATGTTGCAATTTGAATAAGGAATATATATATATATATATATATTTAAGTATTTCATACATATCTCTAAACAGTTTACTAGGAAAATGTCTATATATCAGAAATCAGACATAAAGTAGTATTTAATTATTTTTTAGGAGCAGATATGACTTCCTCCAGACGTCTGATGGCTCATCTTTGGAAGGAGAATCTCTTTATTTCACACAGTATGATTTTCCTTCACTTTCCTTAAAATATGCAGCACCAAAATTTATAGGTGACTCATACTTCCTCTCTGACTGTACCGTTTTTGAAGCAACCTTTACAAAGGCTACGGAAATGTCTGGAATTAAAAAACACTGTGATATGAGCAGCCTGCCTGCTCCCTGCTCTTCAGCTTTCAACTCCTCGCTGATTCCAGTCTCTAGAAATACTGTACCTCTGAAGTGGAATAACTTTTCCGAGTGCCGTGACCTTGTTGAACTCATGAAAGGAACACTCTTAGAATTTGCACGCAACAGCTACAGATGCAAGACATACTGAGCTGTCACGTGCTTTGTAGAGAGAGGATGAACGAGGTGATAAAAGAGAAGGTATTTGAATAGCTAGCGCTAACCGTGTGCATACCTTCAGACCACATGAAGGAAACAAAAGCCACTGTGGAATTCCATTTTGACAGCACATCATTAGTTCTTTATGCTGATACACACTAACAGGATGGACACACCTTCTCAAACACAAAAACAACACAGAAACAGTAGCACGAACGTTTCTCTCTAATTTAAAAAAAATTGTTGTGTCATGCTCTGACCTTGTCAGAACCCTCTGTCAACATGAAAGCATCCTTGTTTAGTCCCATCACATTTAACAGCACATCATTCCAAAACTGTAGATCTTCTGCTGGGGTTTGGAAATCACTGCAACCTCCCAGCTATGCTCTCAACTTTGACACAATTCAATACTTCAAAGACTTCTCACATATTACTCAGATATCACTATTTGTTTAATAAAATAATAGATATTCATTTCCAACCACACACACACGCACACACAAGTCCCTGGAGGATGAGGGGAAATGTGTTTGTTCCAACTTAGCACAATAAATGCAATTACACTGGGTATTTAATGTTTTTTTCATGTCTTTTTTTTTCCTTTTGTACTTTTTTAACAAGAGCCTTGTCAGTCTGTAATTAGTGATCACTGAGAGGAATAAAAAAAAAAAACAAGAAAGACTTGTTTTTGTTGAGCTGCTCGCTTCTTTCTGTCTTCCCCTTGTCCCCTGAGGGGAAGATGCCTCACACGCAATTTGATTCAGAGCTGAGTGCCAAATCCAAACTCACTTGACTTCAGACAATGTTAACTCTTGGAGACTCATGCCCACATTCTCGGAACCTGTGAGATTTGCTATTAATAAAAGTCGACGTGTCCGTGTAAAGGATGAAACACTAAATCCTGCGGGTGTTGTTGATGTCATCTTTTTTTTTTCCATCCTGAACAGAGCTAAGACCCGGGTGGCTTCCATAAGTGTTCAAAGGCCTTTGTCTCTGTACTTTGATATATATCACTCTCTGCAGAGGTGACACCAATGGAGGGCTGAAATCTTAAAGATGTGTGGAAAATACACTTGTGTTTCAAAGCATTTTTTTTTTACTATACTGAATGGTTAATGAAGTTAAATTACACAGAAAAATAAATCAAAATTTGTACTGTTCTTTCTAAACAGTTTCTAAAAGGCTAAGACACTGAACAAGAGAGAACATTTTTTAAATTGTATGTAGCTTTTTTTAACCTCCCTTGTCCATCCCTTGTGTAATATAGGGACCCCACTGCTAGTGCTCTCTCTTGCTGTGTATCTTTGCTGTCTTTAGCTGATCTCCTCCACTCTATGTCTTGTCAGAGTCACACTAAGCTACTGTAACTCAGACAGCTGGCCCTTCTGGAGATGTTTCAGGCTTGACTTATTGTTTATTAAACCCAGATCCTCACAGCAACTCAGAGAAAATGCAAGAGAAAAGCTTTTTAGGACTGTTGGTAAAGTAAAAGGTCAGGAATGTTTCACTGCAAACAAAATAAGGCAAAGACGTCATTAAAGATACAGTAAAGGCCTCTGAATTTTTTTTTTTTTGCTAAAAAGAATAATTCAGCTGTAGACATTTGAGGCAGTTATCACATGGAAAGAAAAAGCAAGTGTGTAAAACTTGTACTTTATGAATTTGTGTTGAAGTTCTGTTGACATATCAGGTGGACAGGTCCACATGGGAGACTGTTAGAAAAAGTAATAACAGCAGGATCACAGACCAAGGAGAACTTGGGGTTACATCAGTCTAAGATGGACTGAATGCTGAGAAAAATGTTGTTGATAAAAATGTATATTTGAAGTTTCTTTTTTCTCTTTTATCAGACCCTTGTGACCCACAGGCAAGGCTGTCTAGACAGGCTGGGGGAGAGGGAGCGGAGGGAGACGCCATAGAGCCAGGTGGTCTTTATAAACACTCCCATTAGAGATAGAAACTGGCGCTTGTTTGAATAACTTTCAAATGTGAAGACCTGGTGTTTATCCACCATTGATCCCCCCGTGCATTACACCTTGCTGGGAAGACTGGCCGTTGTCAGTAACTATCATTACAGAAAATCTATACCTAATACCCTTCTTATTATGAATGCTCGTTTTAAAATTTCAATATCACTGGTGCAGTAGCGTGGGCAGTTATCCTTATTCCTTTAGGAGCAGGTGAGGATAAGTGAGTTTACAGAGGTTCCTGTGTTTTACTCTGCTGTTTGTATTATTTTCATTCTCCATCTTTCGAAAAAAGAAAAACCTTCAGTAAGAATCTTAGGATGCAAACAATATCTCACTGTTGTAATATGCAGGCAAATACATATGCATAACTTGTAGTTCTGTAAATTTCAGCCTCATTGATATGCTAGTGCAAAGAAAGCATTGTGTCTCCTCGTAGCTGCAGGGGGTCCTGGGTTGTGACTGCTGTGATGCAGAGAACATTGGAAGAAAACAACATCACAGAGCGAGTGGATTTTAAATTGAAATGTACATTATAGATGTATAGATAGCCGGACTTACAGAGTCGCAGCGAGCCCTGGAGCCATTCTGGGCTGTGATGAAACAATGACCCAGGAGCTGCCAAATTTAGAGACAAGCTGGGTCTCCCAGGAAGCATCTCCATTTGGGCTGGAATGGCAAGTGTGACCCTCATCTCTCTGCTCCTCACCTCCAACTAATTGAATCAGGCTGCTGCCCAGGATAATTCAGTGTGTGTGTGTGTGTGTGTGTCAAAGAGAGAGAGTGTGAAGGTGTGTATGTGTGTTTGCAGGGAGTCTGTTAAACCAGGTTTAAAATTGTTAAAATGTGTATTTCTGAGATGACCCGAGCTTCAGATAACCATCCAATATATTTCACATGAGAAAGGACTGGGAATATTGTGTGCACACACAACCCACCAGGCCTTATGCCCCTTTCTGCCAAAACCCAGAAGGCAAATATATAACAGCACTAAAAAGTCATAAGAATCTCTTTCAGAAAATATCTATTAAAATCCCTCATGGACATTCCCTGAGAAATTATGCCTTATAAATTTGTCTACTCCCCACCCTCAAACCCACTTTTGATACTAGGCTTTTTACTATATTCTGATGCATGGATTTAATTAAGAAACAGTGGAATAAACATTAAAAATGTATGATTGGAAATTGCCGCAAGTTCTAGATTCCTTTTTTTCCCCTCTCCCTTTATACCGCCTTCCGTTGAATACACGAAAACATTGTTTAAGCACTGTTCAGAGGCTTCCCGGTTCATTAATTAAAGTTTTTTTTTTCTTTTTTTTTGGGATGTGAAAGACCAATACGTTCTGTCAAGGCCAGACATGGACACAAAGAGGGGATGGTCAAGGAGAAAGACCTTGTTAGGTTGCCTGTCTTATTTCTAATGCTGGCTCACCAGCTACATACACTCTCATCAGTGTATGAGATTTAAACAGGGCTTTGAGGCGCTTGTGCCTAATAATTAGTCAGTAGTCTGCTTTAAGAATGTTGAGGTAAACAGGGTTTAATTAGGAAGGGTAGCACCATCTGGGACAGATGTTCTGCAGGAGGGATCATGCTGTGAGTGTTTTTGGTTTCTGTCACAGTTAAGAAGAAGAAGAAAAAAGAAAACATTCTTGCGGCTCCACAAAGACGAAAATAACTAATTGTTGCAAACAATTTCTTGTGCACACACTCACACGTACATAACGTGCCTGGTGTGCAAGCGTGCTCTTGTTGTGTTGTTAAGAAGCTCATGTTGATAATGGTGCACAAATGCAGCAATGAAAACAGAACGGATAGAGGGGGAAAAAAATTCCAAGACTTAATGTATAGAGAAAAATATTATGAAATATGTGCCAAAACATGTCAGTTTTACATATATTGTTCTCAGAATTGCACGTGTTGCTGTAAATCTGTGTCTTAGCAGATAAAGAGCTTATAGCCACAGCCCTGCAGGGTGGGTCCCTGACAGTTTTCCTTCAGGGGAAGAGAAGGTAGGGACAGGTATCCTGAGAATGTCTTTCTGACTTCCCCGCTAAGTGGCAGCTACACTACTTAAAACCTGCTGATGGGTTCACAGGGCTCCACCTAGGCTTAAGATGCTGCTAAACCACATGAAACTCCCCTGTAACGGGCAGTGGCTGAACAAGGATCAACAGGTAACAATGTGGCAGCTAGTGCACCATTTTGGGAAAGTAACAAAAGCAAACACACCTAAGGCGGGTTTTATGGATTCTAAGCCTTAAATAACCACGTCCGCTAAGCTGAAAGAACAGAGGAGGGGGAGGATAGGAGTGTGAGAATGGGAGAGAGCAAAACACAGAGGAGAGATGGAGGAGGGTATGTTGGTGAGAGAATGGAGTGTTAAAACAGAGATGATGAGAAGCGGAGAGAGAAAAAGCAAGCTTTGAGGGGCAGATGATGAGGATGACAGCGAGCGGTGGGAGGGAGGGAGACAGTGAGAGAGGGAAAAAAAAATCACGCATTCTTGACAGAAGCAACATGGCAGGATCACACAGCTATTTTTCATTCACACTCCTCTGCATTCGCACATGATTCCAAAGGTATCCAAGCCCCAAGGAAGCCTTCCAGCAAACACTGTTTGCCAATTTTTCAAACCTGTCACTCCCTTTCGGTGTATCAGCTTGTGCTGCACAAAGGGCCTCCTCCTAGTGCTGTCGCTATTGTTGTTGTCATTGTGCCGATGCAAGGTAAACACGTGAGGCAGTGTCGTCCATTTCCCCCCCACAATGGATCACTCTCACATTGCACTGTAAGGCGACAAACATTACCGTGGGTGGGACAGTGAGTGTTTTTTTCTTCTTCTTGCACCCGCGTTTTGACAGCACACAATATCTGTGTAGCACATTTCAGTGGGTGTTGAAATATCACATGAATGCCTGAAAATATGACTTGTGTAAATAAGCGACGATGGTAATACATAAGGAGAGGATGTGGAAATTGTACACATTGCCTTGTCAGTTCAGCGGTGGCAGTTTGAAGTGAAGCTGGTTGTTTGGTAATCCACAACATTTTTTTCCCACTGTCTTCCTCAGTCTCAACCTTTTTACACCTCCTGGATATTAATAAAAACAGCTGAGTCTCAGACACTGTCTCGCCTACAGTGAGTTTCGTGCTAAGCTGTAAAAACAGGCCGGGCCACTGCAGGCAGGCAGGTAAAATGTAGTCAATAGTGAGTGTTAGTGTGGTTTATGCCTGAGGAACATGTCTCCCACATGCAGACACACATGCCCTGACACTTTTTTCTCCTCGCTTTATCACACACACAGAGTCACACACTATTCACTGCCCACAGTGTTCATTATGAGCTTTGACACAAAATCCCCAGAGATGCTGAGGCTAGTAATCAAGCTAAAGGTGTTCCTAAAGGCCTGCTGTACACTAAGGTGTGCAATATTATATTTAAAGAATGTTCTTGAGGCTTCTGCTGAGGCATGGCAATGCCTTACGAAGTTCATAAAGACAAAGTTAATATTTAATGTTTGATTAAAATTTGCATTTGTTGAAAAATTAATATTGCTAAGCATGACACTAAAATCTTACCGGCGGGTGTGGCATAATTGGTTGAAATGGTAGTGGAAATGTAAGGGTTAAAAAGGTGAGCATTTATCAGTATGTTGTGTGTGTGTGTGTGTGTGTGTGTGTGTCTATATATATATATATATATATATATATATATATATGCAGGAAGAAGTTCTACAGCAACTTACAGTCAGATACATTCATGTTGTCACATAAGCAAAGTCCCACTTCATTAGGCCACAAGCATGCCAAGAGTCATTACAGTGAAGAGATGCACTCCAGTTAGATGTGCACACACATGCACACAGTCACACACTTCTCTGAGTTCTTCTCTGTTACTGTACAGTCTGGTTTTAAGCTGATCATTTGCTGCTTACCTTTGAATACGGTAGAATGCTTTACATTTCACTTCTGCGCACACGCACTTATTCATTCGCTCTGTTCCTTATGCATAGGCATTTACTGTATTTATTCAGCATTCCTCCTTTTTGATCCTTGACACCAGCTCCTTTAATCTGTCTGAATGAATTCATTGCTATTCAGCTGTCATGCTCATCAGATATGGGATGAAATATAGAGGACTTGTTTCATCTGTCTTTACGATTCATGGCTATTTGATTCTCTGGAATGTTTGAAAACACTAGATTCCTATGAGGTGCATCGCATCAATAACAGACTTGACCTTGCAAGGCATGTCTTTTCTCAAAAGGGGATGATGTGCGATTAGTCATTTAAAATGCTTTTGTTTAGACACATCAAGCTCATTCTTCTCCCCCTGGCTCAAAAAAAATGCCACATATATTGTATTTAAAATCTCTCTAGTCCATTGTCACAATGTTAAGCACATTTCCCAGGCAGGAATAGATGTAGAAAGTGGTTAACCAGCCACCAAACCAGACTTGGGGTGGTGCCGAAATACGCGCCTTGAGTTAAAGAGCAAAGCATTGTGCAGCCACTGATGTTCTCTCACTGTCTAATTTGATCTCATGAATCCAGAACTCAAAGCGGGAAGGGCAGTAAATTACGGATCCCTAAGGAGCTGTGACACAGGGAAGAGATGAGCCCATTGTAGTAAAGCAACTGCTGCCAATTTAGTGTTCAGGGACCTTCATCTTTGAAATGCTCCCCGCTTGCCCAGGTGGCTTTATCAAAAGAGTTTAGTGGAACATGACGTTCCCACGCCTCATCCAACTCCGGGCCAAAGCTGTTAGAATACCGTGACTTTTTTGGGGAGGATGTCGCCCCTGAGCTCCGCTTTTGGCAGTGATGTGCCTGAATTACTGGGTACAAGCAAGATGAGAGAGCAGTGAAAACCTTTAAAAAAAACTCCAGGCATATGGCCATGGGAGAAGTTGCAGTGGGTGGGGGCGAGCATAGCGGAGGTATATTGCCATAGTAACAATGGATAGCCCACCAAAGATTCCTGAGCAAACACAGGCATACGGTTTAAACAGCAGTGACTGAGGACCCTCGCCAGTATGCCTCCTTGTTCAAACAAAATCATGCTGGCACAGATAACGCTGACATTTTAAACATAAATTACAAGGTCTCCAATTGTCATGTCATGTCCCCGATTCACTGAGAGAAGAGGCTGCCTCGGCAAAGAAAAGCTCATTCAAAGGGATTCAAAAGAGTAGGCGCACACCCTGACGTAAATCTTTGAAATGTGCAGGGGAAGGAAAGGGAAGCAAGATCGGTTTGCATGTTAAGCACATTTGCGTAGACATCAAATGATCATCCGCAACTGGCTTCACGGGGGAAAGTAATCAGCGCTACTCAAATATTTGCTGCAGCACCCGCAGAATTCTGATTGTGATTAAACAGAAAGTAACTGTCTTCCCTCCAAGTCCGGCTGGGGATCTCCACGACACACTCGTAAATGTCACCCATGTAGGCACTTAGCTGCTTGTCAAAGTCGCTATGAGCTCCCCTCACGTCACCACTTCATAAGAGCTCTTCACTGTGTGATAGGCTTCCTTTATGCACTTATGTTCCCAGCAGTTTGCCTCCTTCCACTGAAGTCTGTTATTAATATATCATTTTGGACAGATTAAATATGATGAATCTGACATTAAGTGAGGCTTATTAAGCAAAGGCTGGGTTTGAAATAAAGTTGAGGTAAAATATGAAAAACCTGGTCGTTTAAGCGGCTTTGTTTACCATTATTCTAATCATTTTACCGCCCCCAGACATGTCAATTTGATTGATATCCTTGCCTTTCCCCCAATCCCAGACCTCATCAACCTAGAACCAAACAGCAACAAATATAACAACATTCCCTATTCTGCACGCACCCCACCCCCCCACCCCACCCCTCTCCTCCGCGGGCTAGCTCCCCCTCAAGACACTTCTCACCACTGAATCTACTCTGTAATTTACAATTGGCTATTGTGTCCCATGTGTTGCACTGGACCAACTCAGGGTAAATGAACCATGTCAAAGATCAGTCTTTCAGTCTTGATTACATCCCCCTGTTTCTCTCCATCCATAATTGCAGCAAACTGAGTGAAAGCCACAGCTCAGAACCTGCTATTATTCAACCACCTGAGTTCACACACTCATTCACAAACCAAAATGGCCGGCGCGTTCTTTGCCAGTGGCCAGTTTGATTGACTATTTGTAGCTGTTACTCGGAACATTGTTGCTGGAAAGAGAGAGGGAGAAATAAGGAGGAGGGCTCTCCATCTCCTGAGATCCTGTGAGAAAAAAAGTGAAAGGTGAAACCAAAGCTAGATAATAAACAGGTTATAGGGCAAGGTCCCGCAAATCAATACCTGAAACCATATTAAATGTCTGAAGCTCCTCAATCCACAGTAGAATATGTCTAACTAAAGCCAGCATTACAGTCATCTCCACTTTATATTGTAGTTTCCAACATGGCAGGCCAATGGGAATATACGACATATGAGGACCGGTGTCAGACTGTATACAGCACAGTTTATTCTGGCGGTACAATATATACAGTAGCCCTACTAAAGAACAAAACTTTTCATTGTAACTAGTTTATTAACTACTATTTAATCTTAAAATCATATTTTTTCTTTGATGGAGTAAAGTCTGCTACTGATGTATCATCAAGCAGGGCACGATCACCCATTTGTAATGCAGTTTTTCTCAGATTTTTGGACACTTCACTTCCAATATTGTTAGGGGTGCAACTAACCATTATTTCCAATAATTAATCTAGTGAAAAGTGGTCAAAAGCAAGACTTCATTACCAACCGGGTAAAACTTCCCAGGAGCCCCAAAGCCTTTGACTTTTCTCCATATCATTTGGATCTAGATAATTAGATTAATGACAAATTTGTTTGTTGTAGAGGGAGTCTGTGTCAAAATCTAGTTTTTAGAACTGAACTGTTTCAGTTTATATTGAGCTCATTCATTATGAAGTTGTGTTTTATCAAATTTCTTCAATATCTTTTTGCATTTCAAGCAAGTAAAACACAGAAGTCCTCGGGTAAGGTTGTATTATCCCATCGCAGGTAAACTGTAAGGCTGCAACCAGCAATCAACATCTGCCTCACAGTGATCACAAACTATACCAAGGCTGTAACCTTATTCGCATTTTAATTTAATCGCTGTGTGCAGCGTACTAATAGAGCGAGCAGAGGGAAGTTCACACCAAGAAAAAGGCAAATTGAAAAATTAGCATTTTCAAAAAAGGCTGGCTGGACTTCATATTTCAGTTGATTTGATAGCAGCTACCTTGCGAGGCCGCTCGGAACTCCAGCTGCCCCGTGACCTTCATTCTTTCTTCAGCAGGCAGGCAGACTCTTCCAGCCTCTGACAAGATTTATTGGGCCTGGCTAATAGCCTGCTCTGTGCCAGGTAAGGCCTCATCGATACAGGGGCTCCTCCTGCCCCTGCCAGTGTTTTACTAATGAATATTTCTGCTGTTTTGCTCGTACCTACAGAGTTTAATACAGGTGGTACGTGCATGTCCAAATTGAATAGGGTTAAAGTACAGATCTTAGTCAGAGCAGTGTCCAATAAATAGTTCAGCTGGGGCAAAGGAGCTCCCAGTGCCTTGCTCGAGGGCACTTTTGATTACCGAGAGTGACGAGAAGGCATCACATCACCGACTGCTCGAGCTTGTCGTGGGTTTTTAACAGGTGAATATAAAGTATTGCTCTAGCCTTCAGGCTCCATCTGCCTCTGTACGCATGTGTGTAGAGAGTATATGTAATAACCAGACACACATACAGATATAATGAGCTGCATTCCTTGGGTAAACACAGCAGCACAGGCACACAAACACACTCACACACACAGGATATTGAAACCCTCTCAGGCATGTCGCAGCGCGTGTGCCTGCCGTGCAGGATGATGGAGAGGCTGAACTGTGGAGGCCCCGTTTGCTCTCCTCTCCAGCCCTCACAGGATACACAAACACACACACTCACACACACATTCATACTGTACACCCACACACTTTATCACACCCTTACACATGCACACACGCATCAACACAGTGAGTGTACCCGCTGAGTACACATGCACAAACTTTCACACAGGTCCCCCCAGGCTTTGATGGATAGTCGGTGAGTGCTCTACCTCCTGTTTCATACACATATAATCTCATTTGGGGGCCACATGGTGGGAGCCGCACCAAAACAGGGCTAATAGAAGCAGTCAAGCTGTCCTATTCTTCCTCTTCCCAAGTCAAGTCATATCCATTATACTCTGCTGCTTAGCAAATATGTATGACTGCAGCCTGTTAATAACAAGGTATAACCTTTGGATAAAAAAACGCAAAGCTTTTGGATGCATTATTTATCCTGGACAATTCTTAATGTGTCTTATGCAGTCAGGAGATCTCAGTGCATCTTAATATTTTAGCAGTTTCTTAATACAAAAGAGGAAGGTCAAAGTCAAAAGGGGAAGTATGTGCAAAGACAGACAGAGCAGGTGCATGTCTGTCAGAGCCTAAAAAAAGATCAATGCGTACCTGAACCCAGGGTGAAGGTTGTACCTATTAAATACTCTCCAATTACACTGTTAAACTTGTTAACTTTTCCCCTGTCAACACCATTGTGTAGACACACTCACCTACCTATCGTTTTACTAAGTCCAGCATCTTTCTTCTGTCCATCTGACATGTCTTTTTCTTCACCTGTCAGCGCTACTTAATAAACAAGTTCATTTTGCACCAAAGGAGCTTTACAGTTTGCTGCCAGAGCAAAAGGTGGCACTTAGGGGTAAATTATGGATCAGTGTGCTGGGCTTTCATGGCTCGTATTCTCATCTTCATGAAGGCCGCGTGTGACAACGTGGTTGATTCTGGATGGGGTTTAAATCGCTGCCCCCTTGATGGGGGGCCACGGACCCTGCTGGCAGTTCCCTTGACATCCTGGACCCATGTGAGCAACGCTGACAGCGAGTGATTCATCTGATTCATCACAACGTTTCCTCCACAGTGAGGCAGAAATGGAGACAGAGGGGAGGCACGCACAGAACACACAGATGAACTGAAGCAGAGCTAAACAGAAACTTTGCTCATCAGAGAATGCAGCAAAAAAGCAGAAATACAAAGACCCCTCTGCCACCTCTGTGAAACAACACCAAGAGCACAAATGGCCTGTGACCTTTTCTGGAAAACAACAACAAAAGAAATCACATTGTTATGGGGCTGACTCTGATACTTTTTGCAATTTTGATGAGGTACAGTGTCACAGCAAACAAAACACTTATGTTTTGCCTATTAGTCTCGCAAACAGCCCTTACGTCTGATCTGTGTTGTGATCCAGCTCGTCGACGGGGAACTATTCTAGCTTCTGGATTTGATACAAGAGGACAGCTATAAACAAAACAACAAGACTAACATAGCATATCACAGACCTTGGGAACCTTGTAAAAGTCAATTTACTGTACAAACTCCTCCTAACAATTGCTGTGAAAAACAAGTCTGCAATATGGTGAGTATGCAATGATTGATAGTGCCACAGGAAAGGCAAATCTGCAAATATGAATCAGCTTTATCCTGGTGAGCCCTATCTAATGCGATCGCTGCTGGTATGAAATGAAATTCCATTTTCGATGACATCAAATTGAAAGAAGCGGCGAGAAGAAGGTGGCATCCTCGACACTGCCACTTACAATCAGCAGCGTGGAGAGCAATCAAGGTGGCATGCGGCTTAAATTTCTTGTCTGCGTCTTCCCTCACTCCCCCCGCCCCCCTCCTTGTCTTTCGGCATCTTATCATGACAAATGTTGCGGATGAGTCCAGGGCTTCTTCAGCTGATTCACTTATGAGTATTTATTTTCATGTGAAGACAATTGAGCTCACTGGCACATGTATT
Source organism: Toxotes lorentzi (assembly GCA_037833715.1). NCBI lineage: Eukaryota > Metazoa > Chordata > Actinopteri > Toxotidae > Toxotes > Toxotes lorentzi. The sequence continues at coordinate 4,630,038 of JBBMJY010000016.1, read as the reverse complement.
GTGTGTAGAGAAGAGAGGGCGAGCTAAAGATGAAGGGAAAAGAAGACAAAGAAACACAAGTGAAGCAATACTTTTCATGGTTTCCCCTATAGCTAAAGGAAGTGGGAAAAATGCCTCAGTATTAACATATTATGCAGAGTAATATAGCAGAAACTGTAGAAAACCAATAGCAATATCTCTCCCCCACTTTCTCTAACAGTCTCCACCATTTCTGCCTGCGTATCAGGTAAGTCTAATCCTTAGATTAGTAATTGCCTTAGAGCGAATGCATTCAAATCACCAAACCAAATTATACCAGAAAATGCTGCCCGCTGCAATTTCATGAGTATTACTGTGCACTCTTACTCCTTCCATTTTCCTTTCAGAACATAAACAACAAAAGCCTGAGCAGCCATAGATTGAATTAAGCTGTAATAGATCCAAAACGATTTTGATAAAATTAGCCACAGTCGGCGGTACACAGCACCACACAAAGGACAAGTGCAAATAATAATGTGGCAATAAACAAACCAGCTCATTGCACATAATCTCATTTCTTACAAAACACAAGATTTCCAATTTTTTTTTTTCACTTTTGGCATCCTGAATTCCAGAGAAGTTGCTATGGTTCATATTTTGTAATTGTCAACTGATTTCTTGCATGACTTTGCAACTGACTGTCCGAGAACGGAGATTAAATTCTATTGAAAATGAAGAAAAGTTGCTGAGAAACAACGGCTGCTTCCTCTGCTTTCTACAAAAATAAGCTGACCTGTATCAGCATCAATGGGAGGGTGGGGGATGACCAAACAACTTAAAGCTCCTGTGGAACCTCTTATCAAGTAATTACCTTATTGAGCTCAATGAGTAACTGACTGCCTCAACAATTTCACAGATAAAATCGCACAAACAGCATCGGGGGAGTTCGGTGCCTGCAAAATGCATGTGGTGATGAATGCTAAAGAATAAAAAACACAAAAGTCTGGACAATGGAGGCATGGTTGTTTAATCCTACAGACTGGTGTTCATATAAAACTGAAGACTCTTGATGTGTAGGGTCACTGAGGCTTCGCAAGTTTCAATTATGTCAGTTGTGGCTTTTCATAGGTGTTTAGGCAGATACATCTTGTAGATTAACACAAATGAGGCCAGAGGCAAAGTATTAGATTTCCATATTGGTTTCCTGATCTTTCCTGGAGCTTGAAGGGCAATCCCATTCCATGTTTTGGCTACAAACACCGTCTGGGTGACCGCCATTTGCATGGTGATATCATTTGTCCTACGTGAGTTTGTCAGGGTGAGGATTTGCCCTATGCAAATTGGGTGCTTTGCAGCATATTCAGCTTGTGCAGGAGAGGTTGCAGCTATGAGACGGCACAGGAGGAACAGCTGGCCAGAGCATGGGAGGTGAACTCAGAGGACTGGGTTAAGGGCAATGTCCAGTTGTGCTTGCTGCATCAGCCCTGAAGCAAGATAACCTGGTATACGTTTGTAGACCGGGGCTTTGCCTACCCTGAGGGGCTGCGCTGCGAGAGCACAGAATACAAGCTGCCGTGGCTCACCACTGATTAAAAGTGATCCACCTGGGCATGAGTGGCGCTTTGAAGTGCAATGATAAAACAAAAGCTGATGGTTTTTGCTAATTCAATGGCTAAGTGATTCCATTCCTCACTATATTATGGTTGGGCAGCATTTATTTTCTGGCACTGGATAGAACAGAAGCTACTGCCAAAAGTAATAAAGTTAAGTGTTCTGTTAAGTGCATATACTTCTCATTAGCCTTCAGATGGAAGGATTGGACACAGGTATGTAAAGAGCAGATACACCAAGCACAGTGTTGTAGCAACACACGGCAAAAGAACTGGAAACAAAACACGAATAACACAAGCTGCAATCTGTAGTTACAGAAAGAGATGAAAAGTCAGGTCTGTTGCCCCTCCTGTTCAAGCCCTCTACAGCTGCTGGGTGACATACCAGCTTCTCTCTCAAAGATGAGATAAGATAAGGTGAAACTTTATTTATAACTTGTCACAGCCGCTCAAAAGTAGAAGAAAAAGAGTGACTGATAAACAAAAACCATTTACACTATGTGCAGTTATCACATTTACAGATATGAACTGCAGTGGAATACACACATGATGTGTAGCATTGTACTAAAATATTGCTCTGGAGACTGGATGACTGAAAAAACGCTAGAACGTAGGCTGGAATATAAGATAAATATTATAGATAAATGACAAAATGATAAATTAATAAATAAGATATATTGCCTGAGATATATTGTGCTGCGTAGTTGCAATGTTATAATTGCTGGGTGATGGTGACAGAGACAAACACAGGTTACAATATGCTTCTGTTAAGAAGTCTGCAGTCGGGATGAAGAACCTGTGGGTAGCGCTCCTTCTTACACTGTGGGTGTAGCAGTCTGTTGCAGACGGAGCTGCTTAAGGCCCCCACAGTCTTATGCAGGGGATGAGAGGAGTTGTGTAAGATGGACGACATCTTGGATGACATCCTCCTCTCACCCACCTCCTCTACTGAATCTAGATGACAGAGCTAGCTCTCTAAACCAGTTTTTTGAGTCTTCGTCTGTCCCTCCCCAGCTGACTACTGTATAAAAGATTGCTGATGCCACCACAGTGTCATAAAATATTCTTAACAGTGTCCTGCACACTATTATTAACGGTGTCCTGCGCACTTTGTTCAGTTTATTGTTGAAGTGGACACTCAGGTATTTGTGCACTCCCACTATTTCAATATTCAATCCTTTGATGTTCATCACTGCTGGGGGATATTCTTGCGAAAGTCTATCACCATCTCCTTTGTCTTTCTGGCGTTTATGTTAGCTCAGCTTAATGACTCTGACGGGCTAAAAAGAAGGGCTCACCTCACCGATAAACTCCTTCAGTTGCCTGGTTACCTGCCCGAGCAGGTTGCCTGTGCGGTTATTGTAAGATTAGGTAGGCGAGGAGAGAAAAAGACTGAACCTGATACCTCAGAGATTACAGTCAATGGTCAGCACTATTCTCCCTCTCCCTCCCCGTCTTTCTCTTTCCACCCGACCCCCAAGTCCCTTGTGAAACAGTAGAGGCCATTCTCTATACCACTAACAGGGCCGTCTTTCTTGTGCCTGTCTGTATCTCTTCCCACAGATGGACAAAAAGAGAGGGAGCGTTAAAAGAGAAGGGTTTCTGGGTGAAGGAGAGCACTTGCATATAGTGTGTGCGTGTGAGAAAACACACAATGAAAAATATCCCCTATCACTTGTCATAAATCTTAAAAGTATTTAACCTCAATTGATGCAAAATTTGTTAAAAAGGTAAAATTGAACTAAAAGCAATGCCACTAAATCTCAAGGAAGTAAAATAGTATTACCTTACATTCTAAGACAAATAGAAAACGTACTAAAATGTAACGTTAATAGTATTCTTTGACGTCATAATTTACTTCCAGTAATCCAGATCAAATTTTTCCCTTAACTGAGGCACATAAGTGTCCTTGAGTGTTTTATTATGTCTTTAGCTGTAGTGGCACTTACCTGACAACAGAATATTTTTAGATTCAGTGTCCCTAAATTCAAGAGCATGACCACTTCACTACTTAATCTAATATGGAGGTTGCTGTTTAATGCCGTAATTGGAGCACATGAACACACACCTTCTCTTCAATTAGCTCTCTTGTGCAGCCATTAAATTATGTTCTATTCACCTCAACTGAATGTATCAACAGTGAGTATTTACTGAGCCCATGGGATATAAAAGGCAATTTGAATATCTGCTCGCTATTGTATATTAAAATCCTAACAGGCTACACTAAACAGTAAACATGGATGAAATTGCCCAGTAGGCCACTAAACGCTTTCTTTATTATTTTACTACAATTGAAGTATTTAGACTGGGATCCCCAAATCACAAGCAAACACTCTTTATGGTCAGTGCACACAGAGTTTTGTCTGAGACAGAGTATTCTAACAAACACACAGTCCATAAAAAGTTACTGCAGCATTAATGTAGAGAGTAAATAAATAATTATATAAGTGGAGCATAGTGACACACAATACATGCTGCTGCCGCAGCAGCAAATAGAGTGCCCTTTTAATTATGCAGGAGACATCCGAAAGCAACAGCACTCCTCACACCCTGGGAAGCAGCTCAGTGAATACACCATATTAGAAGCTGTTAGAGAAAGAGCAGGGCAAGAGAAGGGGGAGAAGAAAAAGGGGAGTGAAATGATTTGAGAGGAGAAATAGCAAGAGGGAGGGGAGAGGGATATAGAGAGATGAGAGTGGAGATTAAAACAGAAACCACTGCAAGAAAAAAAACAGGCAAGGCAGAGAGCACCATTGTAAGGGGTATGATGCGGCGGAGGCTGAAAACAGTGAGAGAGAAAAAGGAATACAGACGGAGAACAGACAGCACGGGTGGCTGCAAGGCATGCAAGGGTGTACTACAGAGGGCCAAAGGACAGTTAGAGGGGGAAAAGGCGATAGTGGGCACAGAATATGAAAACGTAAACATAAAGATATCAAGAGAAAAAAAAAACATAAAATGAATAAAAGTAATAATAATCCAGCTGTGGGAGAGAACAGCACTCCAGAATTCTGAAGGAGTAGCTGCTGACACCAAGTAAAAGAAAGATCAATAATTCATTAGGCTGCCAAAGAAAACACATAAAACAACAGTGTTCTTTTTCCTGAAAACGCAAATCAGCTGACTTCATTATGTATTAACTGTATTCCTCGCCGCTGTTGCACCTAGTGCAAAAACAGCCAAAAGGAATTTAAAGACTGAACTGATAAAAGCACACATTTCCTGGAATTTGAATATCACATCACTCCACCTACACCTTTTTCCAGCACTACAAATGGAAGAAAAGAGTTAGTGAGAGGGAAAAGGAAAAAAAAGCCAAAACAGAAGGGATGTGGTAAGACTAGCTGGAGAGTGGAGGAGAGGGAAAGCAGGGAGAAGATGGCAGACATTTATATATGAGGGGAAAAAGATAAGGAGGCAAAAGAAACTGAGGCACAATATGGGAGGTGATATAAAAATGTCCAGTTTCACTGCTTGGTCAATAAAATGATGCAGACCCTGAAGTGCAGAAGAATGTTAATATGATGTGCTGGCCAGATGTTCCTACTCACGCCAAGACTGTAAAACTGACTCACAAAAATACAAAACCATAGTTGTGCTGCATTCAACCTACATCTACCTTTCTGTCCTTTCTGCTTTCTTTTTTTCTCTCCCTTTCTCAAGAAGAAAAGGTAGCCTTGTCATAGACAGAGGGCAGGGCAGGGCTTGACATGGCTAAGGGGAGTGTAGCCAGCCCCTGCCACGCTCCCCTCTGGGATAAAATAACTGCAAACCAAACCCTTATGTGAGCTGTCTGGAACACTCCGACACATATTTGCTAAGGTTAGTAGTTGTGACACCCCTGACGGGAAAGGAAGCCTCAACACATGCCGAGATAAAAGTAAAAAAGTTGGACGTGTTTGGTCGAGTGGTAACAATAAACCTTCCTAAGCTAATCTAAATCTTTCTCTTCCCTTTTCAATATTACATGTGAATGGCACTCCAAACCAAAACAGATCAATACCACTAACTTGACACACATTAGCACCATAAAGGCAACAAGACTACTGAGACTAGCCCTGTCAGAAAGCATTATGGTGGAGAGAACACTAAGAGGAAGAAACAGAAGACATTTAAGAGTAGTGGAGGGGAAGAAAAAAAAACACGGAGACGTGTCCTCTTACCTGTTTGTTGTACTTGTTGATAGTTTGACTGCTGTATTCAGAGCAGTGGTCAGATCCAAGGGAAATGTTATCTCCGGTGCCAACAAAGGTATTGGCCGGGGGCAGGTCCTGAACTGCCTGGTGCTTTTTTCCAGCTGTTGGTGACTGCGGGTGAAGCTGGACAGTCGGGAGTGGCGAACTGGACTTGTAGTGCCGGGCGAGATCTGGGCTCCCAGGCCCTCCGTTGACTGAACGGTAGCGGCCCATGCCTGGACTGTCTGACAGCTTCTCGTTGACCCCGTCATAGCGCTGCCCGTTTGGTTTGGAGGCCTCTACAGTGACTATACTGCTATAGAGTGGCTGCTTAGATTTCTGTTTCTTTTTATCTTTCTTGGGCTTCTTGGATTTGTCATGTTGCTGTGGCGTGAAGAAGTCTTCATGATCCTTCTTGCCAGCCTCGTAGCCATTCTTGTTCTTGGGACGGCAGTAACGGGCCATGACAACAACAAGAATAATGAGGATGACTGTCATAATGCCTGAAACTACTCCGATTACAATGCTTAACCGCTGTTTGCTTAGATCATAGTTGGGGTCACCGGCAATATTGGTGTTGAGAGACGTGCTCAGGCTTTTAGCCACCTGGGCCTCCACAACTGTGGAATTGGAAAGAGTCTCATTAACATACACATGAACCAGCGTGGTGGTGCTCTGTGAAGGCTGCCCTCTGTCGTTCACCTGAACCACCAATCTGTGGAGGCCATAATGCTTCTGCTCCAGCTTCCCCACCAGTGAAATGACCCCAGAGCCACCATCAATCTCAAACAGCTTGAAGGGGTTTCCCCCAATGATGCTGTAATTCAGGTCTGCATTAATACCGGTGTCAGTATCAGTGGCTATGACAGTTCTGACTACTGTTCTGATGTTACTGGAAGGAGGGAGAAGGGTGTAGGAGCTGTTTATTGGGAAAGTGACAGTTGGTGCATTGTCATTTTCATCCATGACAAAGAGTGAGACTGTGGCGGTGGCGGATCTGGGCGGATCACCACCATCCACAGCTTTGACACGGAAAGTGTATGTAGTTTTCTGCTCTCGATCAAAGGACAGGGTGGAGAAAATAGTCCCAGTGTCATTCTCAATAGAAAAGATGTCCTCTTCTTCTTCAATGAAAAGACTCATCTCTGCATTTTGGCCTTTATCTGCATCAATGACTGTAACCATGCCAACTGGGCTGTTTGGCTCAAGGTTCTCTTTGACATAGAAGGTGAACACATCCTGCATGAACTTTGGTTCGTTGTCATTCTTATCAGCCACAAGGACAACCACTGTTGCGGAGCCCTGAAGGGTGTTTATGCCCTTATCTTTGGCTATCACTTTGAATTCGTAGCGCTCTGTTTGCTCTCTATCCAGAATGCTGTTTACTCGGATGTCTCCACTGTCTGCATCGATAGAGAAAATCCCATTTACTGATGAGTCAAGGGAATAGGCTATTTCAGCGTTCTTCCCACTATCTGCGTCGATGGCTGCCACTGTTGTCACCCTCTCGCCGGGGGCATTGTTTTCTGGAAACGACACCTCTACTACATTCTGGCTAAAGATAGGAGGGTTGTCATTAGTGTCACCCACTTTGACGATAAGAGAGTTATTACTTGCCAGACTGGGGCTTCCAGAGTCCACAGCCACTATGACCACATTGTATTCCTGTGTGGCCTCATAGTCCAGTGGTGCAGATGTGTGGAGGAAATATTTCTTTTTATTCTGCTCTCCCTCCATTTCACTGGCTGGTTTGAGCTGAAAGGGCACATCACCTACCACTGTGCAGGTCACTATGCCATTTTCCCCCTGGTCACGGTCTGACACCTGAACTAAGGCAATGGGTGTGTCCACCACCACATCCTCAGCCACATTGGCTACTCCATCTTTTAAGAAAATGCGTCCAATTTTCCGTATCTCAATAGCAGGAACGTTGTCGTTCTCATCCTTGATGTTCAACACCACAGTGGCCTTGTCCATTTTGGGTGGCTGGCCTCGGTCACGGGCCATTACTGTGAACCTCAGTTGGCTCACTTCTTCGCGGTCAATGCGGTGCAACACACTCAGCCACCCTGTGCTCTCATCCAACCTCAGCAGCCTCCTCACTGACTCTGTGGCTGCCCCAAACACATATTCTATTTGACCATTAACCCCCACGTCTGCATCGGCCGCTTTGAGCTGGAGTATGGGTGCACCCGGGGAGCTGTTTTCTGGTAGGTCAGCTTCATACACACTCTTCTCAAACCGAGGGCTGTTGTCATTTACATCAGTGATCATCACCCTCAGAATGGCCTGGGAGGAGCGAGGGGGATCTCCTCCATCCCTAACACGCAGTGTGAGCTCATACGAGTCTCTCTGTTCCCTATCCAGGGCTCCTTTAATGATGAGTTGAGGCTGCTTCTCTCCATCAGTAGTGTCAGCAACTTGCAGTTCAAAGACGCTGCTCCTGCTCGCGCCTTCCTCAAACCTCCTCTTCCCGGAGTATGAATCCCCAGAAGAACCCAAGCGCCTTGAGTTCTCCCCATTGTCCTGGATAAGCTCGTATCTCTCTATTCCATTTCTGCCAAAATCTCTGTCTGTGGCAGTGGGCAGCAGATAAAGGGTTCCAATCGGTCTGTTTTCCTCCACAGACAGTGTCAGGACAGGGGAAGGGAAAGACGGGGTATTATCATTTATATCTAATATGATGACTTTTCCCTCAAACAGGTCGACCCAGCTCTGGGCTGGTCCGATGACTGACACTTCAAAATCTATAAAACACTCATTTTCATCAAATATCATTTGGCACTGTTGTAATTTTTCACGGTCTATCCGCCTCTCGTTAGTGGTGAGCTCACCTGTTATATTGTCAATTTTGAAAAAATCTGAGCCTGATTCGAGCGTGAATGTCACCTCGCCCGACCCGGCAACAATGCCCAGGTCGGCGGCTACGTTTCCTACTCTGACATCGGCGGGTCCCTCCTCAGCCAAACGGTACCGGAGCACTTGCTTGGCAGCGGGCTGATGCACAAGCTGCAGGATGAGCATGCAATAGTACAAATAGTCCACTGCACCAGTAGTCCTCATTGTTCTCCCCTAGAAAATGTCCACTTGGATTTGGAAAAAAAAATGTCAATTAAAAAAAAAAAAAAAAAGCACTAATGAAAAGTCCGAAAATAGAAAAGAGATGTCGTTTTCATAAAGAGCACAGCCCTCGGTTTCGGGATGTGTGAGACTTCATCTTCCGGACGACTTCCTACATCGCTCCTGCTGCTGCAGTGAAAAGCAGCAAGTGCACGGGCTTCCCTCACTGCTCTGCTTTTCCACCTCCAGCACTGGATATTAGTTGCTCTTTCCTTGTTTTAGTTTTAAAAAAAATGCAGTTGCATTAAAAAAACACACCAGAGATGTTCCGTGCGCTCTAGATGGTGCCACAGAAAAAGGCCTATTTGAATTTCATGCGCGTAAAAGCCAAAATGTCATTGTCCGAACATATCGCCAGAAAGTGTAATCAGTCCATATCGCGCCGTTTTACTCACAGTTTGGTGCTGAATCTCCTTTTTGGGTGAGGCTGCAATATTCCTCTTTCCGATGATATGTCCACATATGTCAGTGTATCATTTAAATGCCCGCGCAGTTTCCAAACTCATCATTCGGGGAGTGATGACTGCGCGGAGCCTGTCAACTCTCCGGTCTCGAGGATGTGAATATGAAGCAAATTACCTGCCTGGTTGCCTATCCTGTTCTTTTCCTCCAAGTCACTTGCAACCAGCAGACAGTATAGTTCTCTCTCCTTTTACGAGCCAACTCCACGATGCACAACCTCCTGAAAAATCAGGGTTGTGTTAAAAAAAAAAGCAACGAAGGAACTTTAAAAAAAAAAAAAAGATGTATATCCGACGCAGTTTTTAGGAAACGTTGGTTGAATTCCTCAGTGTGTCCAGCACATTCAGCCTGTTCCCTCACCTGCAGACGCGCCGCATGTGTTGGCAGCCCCTATCTGCAGCACTGTGAGAGGGATTCACAAATGATATTGCAGTCTCTCTCTCCCTCTCCCTCTCTCTCACTCCCTCTCTCCACCCCCTCTGGTTTCTTTTCACCCAACAGCGCACGTAAACAGGGTCGGACTTTGGTCTCGATCGCCGGGTCCAGGGGCCAGCAGACAATATTTGACGAAAAGAGGGACACAGGAGGTAGATGACTTAATATGGTCGTTTTCACCGGTATTTTCACGAGACGTGGCTCGACACTTTGTGAGCACAGTTCGGGTGCTTCATATTTATGCCAAATGATCCCATGCACGATATGTCGAGATGTCCGACAAAAAAAATAATCTCTATATATATTCAATTTGTTTATGCTTTATATGAAGCACTGTATCGTAACGTTATTACATTTTGTAGCCTGGGCAGTGAGTGGTGCGGGGCTGTTGGCTTTGCCGCGAGAGATTCCTTGTGTGACAGAAATTCAGAGTATAACTTTTACGCACTCATAGGTTGACGTAAGTTATCTGTATTTTCAGTACAATGTGAAACAGTTCCAAATGTCTGCTCAGCAGCGCACAGCACAGCCGCTGCAGGACAGACGGGACGGGGATGGCTGTGTGCGCAGTGCTGTGGTTTCCCTGTGGTTACTAATATGTATGCGTGTGGTCGCCAGTGGCTGTACTCTCCGGCTCAGCGGGCTCGATGTCTTTTTCCTGTATGCTCTTCACTCACTCAACATCCAGGAATCTGAGACTGTGACTATGAATTAATTTGCGTAAAGAGGAATAAAGACAGAAATCCCTTTCAGACGATCTGAGCAAGGGTTTCTTATGCGGCCACTGCGCAAACCCAAGTCCCTGTGTCAGATTAGTGTGCGCGGTGTGTGTCCTTCCACAGCTGCCATCCAAGTGCCTGTGATGGGTACAGTGTTGAGCAAATATTCATGTGATGCTGGCGGGCACTCTGTCCAGCATCCCGCTTAAAATATCCAGAGGGGCACAATGCAAGTAAATTAGCACATTTTCGGTGCGTGCGTGGACTCATCTAGTACACCTACAAGAACGCGCATTTGCGCTGCTGTCATAAGTGCAAAAAATACGAAATTCGGATTTTTGTGCTTTAGTGAGCGTGCGCGAGGATTTCCTTCTCTAACTTGGGATTTGGGATGCTCTCTTGTTTTAATATAGCGACAGTGCGGCGCTGTGTGTGTCTGTGAAATTATACAGTGAACGAGTGTAATGAGAGAGTGAAGGAGTGAGGGACAGAGTGGGATAGAGGGTGGGAGGGAGGAGGAGGAGGAGGAGGGGAAGAGAAGAGGAAAAGAGGCAGCCAGTCTCAGCAGCTGCATCTTTCTCAGACGGCTGTCTGAATTCCAGCAGTGGCTTTATCCTTGCTTACTAGCGCCCTCTATCGTCAAATTAAAACCAAACCCTCTCAAAAGGCTGTAGTAAGAGTACAGCAGAGATAAGGTAAATTCAGTCATGTTGCACATTTGGAGCATTTGTTTTTAGTCCTTTAGTTGATTAGTTTCTCTCAAACATAATTAAAAATAAAAAACACACAATAATAGTTGATTATAGATAGAGTATATTCATATTTACATGTGACTTAAAGGTGTATACGAATGTAATGACGCAGTTTTATTCATCACAAATCAAAATAGAATATTTGCAGCACAGGAAGGTCGAGGAAAGTTAAAAGGCTTACCCCAGAATCATAAATAGTTCTGTTCAGTAAATGTTATTTACTTTGATAATATAGTATAATTCATAAGGGAAAGGTTAAAATATACACACTAAAAATCATTGGGTTGAAAACTGATCCAGTTTGGGTCAATATATAACACCAACTCAAATCTTGGTTACTTTACCCAGCGCAAGTGGGGGATTTGGCCTGCTTTGCTGTTAGCTTTTATATAGAGTACAGCTATAACTGTTGGGTTATTTATGTAAACTAAAATATCATTATTTTTGACTCACTGCTATACAATGAAATGTAAATTTACAGATCAAAATCGGTTTAATGTTCACCCAGTGCCTATTAGTGTGTATAAGTAAAAAGCAAAAAAGAAGAGCAATAGAATAGCTTCCTTTTACTGGAAATCTTAGTCAAATCAACTCTAAAGGTAATTTAAAAAATTAAACCATCCATTGATCACTGGTTGACTTGTCAGCAGCCAGCATGAGTCCACTGGACCAAACAAGAATAAAAAAATAAAATAAAATGAATAATAACAGTAGTAATTCTGCATCTCTAGGCCTTTGAAATAACCTGCTACAAAGTGGAAATGAGCATGAAAGTGAATCTGAGACAGTATTTACTATCAGAACCATAAGGATCAAGGCTCAAAATCACCACTGAAAATCATTATCATAGTTGTGTGCCGCATCAATCTTGCTCTCAAGTGGATGAGTGGTCTAAAATGATGCCAGAGAAAGCACTCGATGCCTTCACAATGACCTCATCAGTGAAAACGAGGTGTTTTGAAAACGAGATGTTCGAAAAAAAGTGATTCATACTCCCACACAATGACTGATAGCACAAAATTAAAACAGTTTCTGATAAGAGATGATACATCAGTCCCCCCTTTTTCCAAAAAAAAAAACAAAAAAACTAACAGAATCTTTTCCATGTTGAATATCTTGTACAAATATTAGGTAATGAGTGGACAGCAAAATGGCTGTAAGTTCAGAACACACATCTTAAAATATTTACCCCTTTCTTCACATTTGTTTATTTTACTGCATAGGCAGTCAAGAAGTGCTAATGAAATGTGGGAAGAGAAAAATGAAAAGCTGAGATGATTGCACAGTCTGCTGAGTTAATGGTTTACATTTTATAAACATAAGAGCAGAAATGTCTGCCTGTCTTATTTAGTTAGTTTGGGCATTTTATTTGTGTATTCTAATGCTGTGACACCATGTGCAATGCAGTTGCAATTATGTCCGGTGTCAACATGAAATTACACCTCTGTTGCTCAGTGATGTGACTACAGAGGTATTGAAATGAATGGTTGCACTGTGAAAGTATGAAACTATACCTTATATTGTTATTACAGGATTGTACCATTGATTTGACACGTTCCTTCATTAGGACTTTTATGGGCATAATCCTGAGAATCTGTGTGGCATTTGGAAACAACACATAGTTTTTTAGTTTAGATGACTCTGTAACCATAAAATGTTCAAAATTTTCACCTGAGAAAACGGAACGATCAAACTGACTCCAGTCGCAAGAAAAGTTGGTACATAGTTAGATTTCAATTCAGAGAACACAGTCTAACTTTCCTATAAATATGATTGGAAAACAACAATGCATAAAGGCACAGAAAAAGATGAGATGAGGAACAAGCTGTAATGTAAGTGTTTTACTATATTTACCTGGTAGAGAACATGTTTTACACCTCAGCAGAAGGCTTTGTCCCAGTCTGGTACTTGTACTTATTTATACACACGGTTCTAACACATAAACTTGTAAAAATGCTTCCTGATTGAGAAGCAGCCAAAAAAAAGAAATCTCACCACTGTTGGTCGCTTGTCATTAATCTTCATCGTGTAAAATTCATACAGTGGCTATCAAGACTTTGACTATATGTGGCATTTTGTTGCAGGTAGTGATGGAGCACTGATGGTTGGATGCAGTCATCAGCATCAGATTCAGCTATATGGATTGATGAAGATGTTGATTAGTTTTCTGCTTTAGTGTCATTAGGTAGGAGAAAGCTAATTGATAGGACTGTTTGAATCAGGACCAGAGTTGTTTCTTGAATTTTGGAAAAATATGTGAGTGGATGGGATACAAGGTGTGGCTTAGATTATTCTTCATGACTGAACTCACACCTGATTCTATTTGTTTGCTAGGACTGGAATGTTTGTCCATCATTTCTTGTTGTCTTTGTTCTTGCAGTTTCTTTTCACTTTAAATCTAAAATAAATTTGCAGTTTTTGTGATGGATGCTCCTCTTAAAATTTTAATGCAGGTGATTTGGCCAACTGTTTACCTCTTTTACATGCCTCTTGTTGCTTTGAAAACTCACATTCGAACTGTGTGATTGCAAGTCCTCCTTTGTAGCTGAAAAATCTTGCTAATTGGCATTCAGAGGTGATGTAGTTACCACAGTGTTAGCAGTTTTCCAGCAAGGCATCAGATATTTGTGTCTCTGAAAAAAAAATTCAAAAGAAACAAAATTGCCATGTGTTCTTTCAAGTTTAACTTTGAAATGCTGCATGTTCAGGTATTTCCACATTAAAAATAGCATATTATACAGAAACAAAGCATTGGTATACCATTGATATATCGGGAGCTAATGTTGATTTCCGTATAGAACTCACATTTCCAATGAAGTTGGATCGTGATTCAAAATGAGAGTCTGTTTTGTTTCCTGTGTTTACTGCTCTGAAGTGTGAAAATTAGTTTTAGAAATGTGAGAAAAACGTGAGTATAACTGTAAAAATCAGGTCCACAGTCGACTGTGTAACTGTTAATAACACAATAAATAGATGGTGTTTCTTTGAAGTGGGTGCTTGCCAGTGTATCACCAGTGTATCTTTTTTCACTAGTGCTGAACTACCAGTGTTTGGGACTTGGGGGCAAATGTACTCGATTAATTATGACATTACACTCCAGTGCGTGTCTATGAGCAGGAAGCAAGGCTAGGAAATGGAACCAGAAAGATGAGATGTGGTTTGAAAGCTTTGGACAACGCCTCTTGGTAAATGACAGTCTCCCCCATCTGAGCTTTCCTCCGATGGGGGAGGAATCACACCCACTCGATTTCTTGTCAACATTGTGTGGACACCCTTTAATGTCAGAGGATTGACAATAACCCCTAACATAGGATGTATGTGTGTGTCCTTATCTCGTTTCTTGTTTGTATCCTTATGCGTCTTTGCATATGTGGGTGCCAGAACTGATTCACACTTCCAATGCATATGTGTAGGTTTTCCCTTGTGTGCCACTGTGTGGATGTGTCACTCATTGTCCCCAGCTGAGCTTGCGTGGAGCCCGTCGCTGTGAACTGTCTGACTGCACGGCCTCAGGAGAGAAATACAACCATCCGTCAACAATGTGTAAAAAGTCGGCCGATGGTGCGCAGGCAGCCAGCCAGGCCACTCTTAGGCAACTCTTTGTAGTGCTGCCTTAGAGGTAATATGTCACGGCATCCTCCTCTTTGAACAGCAAAGAGAAACATCAACAAGAAGTGATTCAACAGCACAGAGAAGAAGCGTCCAGCGCTGTGGTGGTGTAGCTCAGCAAGCCTTTTTCTCTCCAACTCCCTCTGGCAAGTTACTATTTTGAGACTCCCGATGCCTTGTTCTGCCTTCTCCCTCTGGGATTTGCAAGAATTGCTGAAGAGATCACAATGCACAATAGAATTGGTTCAGAAAGTTTCAATATGCCCAGATCATTCAGGTAGTCACAGGGGGTAAAATGGATGTCCGTGCTTTAAGTATGAAAAGGAACCAATGTGTCTCGTTCTCGTTCACTTAAAAAAAAACAAAAAACCAGTGAGAACATTGCTGTCTTTCATGAGTCATTTGCCATTGATTTGACACCAAGAGTGATACAGCTTGCAGGTTTTGCATCATTAATCAGCATATCCATGGGTATACTCTGAATCTGGAAGGTGTCTTTGGCTAACAATGTGTCAAAAATCACACTCATGAAAGAACACTGGCTTCAGTCTGTGTCGTATTGGAGAATTCACACACCTGAGTCATGCAAGCGATGTAAAGACCAAAGACGCAAGGCTTTCAGAAATGATGGAATGAATAATATAAATCATGACAGCTGGCCTGATGTCACATGGTCCTGTTAGTCACGCTCAGACAGACCAACGTAATTGTTAAAGAGTTTCTCTTCTTTTGGTAGAAATGTCTGCAGTTGGCTACCAATGTCTACCAGCATAGGCGAGTGGACACGGTGGTGAGTGGGTGTACAAAGTGCAAGACATTACACCAGAGACCAGGGTTCCCATACTGTTTGGTTGTGTTTAGATTGTGGTTAGGGGAAAATGGCAGTTTCATGTGAATGTGCTGTGTCCGGTGCTTCAAATCACCTCTAACTTTTTTGATATTAAAACAAGTATGTGAACAATAATCAAATTTCCTCATTATGTTGATAAAAAAATGTAATGTGGGTAGCATTGTGTTTCCACCAAAACATAGTTGCTGTTGCAAATTAATTGCATGTAAGCACAATTTCAATGGGACTGGTTTGAATTCGTAAAGACCAAAGACTGAGGTAGTGAACATATCGATGTTGTTGAAGTAATAGGGTTATATTCTAAATTTCAAATTGTAATCCTTTTACACTAGTTATTAGTGAGATTTTATTTCATGTATTTTGTATTTTTTGTTTTAATTTTTATAATCTAAGTAAAATAGTTTTTAACTTCATCGAGAGCTCTTACAAGTACTGGCTCTGTATCATTCCCATCAGTACAAGGGGCATATACATTGTAGGCATTAGTCACCCCCACCCAGACAGTCAGTCATCCAGTCACAACTTAATCACTGACACCAGTGACACAAGGGACACTCTGCTTTCCAAAAGTCCCTCTAACTTCAAAAGGGGACTTCTGAAAGCAGCCATTCAGAGACCCTTTTTTCAGTGGGATGAGGGTAGACGCGGCAGCTATGAATGGATTGGTTTGGAACAAATGTGGTTCGAGGCAACTTGTATTGTGATAATTCTAGTGTCAACATTCTGTACTCCTCCCTCAATCCTGCTGATCCTCAATGAGCTCAGCACTTGTCACAGAGAAAGAGCCTTAAAAATCTGACACTAAAAAAGGGAAGTTCGGGACAATAACCCTGCTAATTCTTCACCCCCCCTAACCTACCCTCCAAAAAGAAAAAATGATAGAAAAAATACCCAGCCGGAGCATGCAACACTAGCCACATTATTAGGATATGTTGAGGGAATAATAAGGATGAATTACCCCTCCCCTTCCAGTGACCTAAAAATCGCAGAGCATACTAAATCTTGCCACTGTGTCAATGGCTGCCTGTTATTTGCATGCATTAAAGTGAAAATAGCGGCTCTGTTTTGTGACACTTATTTTGTGTCACAGATTGTCCCTCTCTCTCGCGCCCTTCCTCAGCTTCAGCAGCCGTGTGGAAAACATTATGTGTGAAGGGCAGTCATTTCCAATGCATAGTTACTTGAGTGCCACTGCTATGTTTATATGTATGCGTGAGTGTGTATGTGTGTGTCTGTTTGCCTGTCTGTCTGGTCTGCGGGTGTGTTTATCTGTTTATGAACAGCGTCGGAGTGTTTGTGTGCACTGTCCCACTGTTTCGGCAGAAAATAAGAAGACACCTGCTCGGCGATTCAGAGCTGGCTGTCAAAAACAGGAAAGAAAGTGTGGTGGGAGAAAAAAAAAACACCCAGGCAGCCCCAAGATATATCTATTCTGGCTTCTCGCTTCCCTCAAGCTGCCGGTAGGAGACTTCAAAATGGCTCCACTCCCTGCCACAGAGTGGGCTCTGCCCTGTCAAAATGTCTTTGAATGGAAAATACAGACTGAAAAGTTTCATCCCTTCTCTCTCTTCCTCATTGTTTTTTTTTCTTTCTTGCCCCCTCATTCTCTCTTCCTCCGCTTCACCCCCTCCTCCTTATGTCCATCCCTCTTCGCACACAGAAAGGGCATCTCAGTGAAGCTATCACTGAATGCTACCTTTTCTCTGAGAAAAACACTCTCTTGCTCTCTATGTCTCTCTCTCTCTGCCTCGCTGGAGCCCCGCCAGAGCTCTCTGTCTCGGTGAGGTATCTGCCAGTCAGTCAGAAGTCCATTCTTCACTAAAACATGATGTCTATCTCCTGGGTCCTGTCTGTAGAACAGTGCAGGTCTTGGTACCTTTGTCAGAAGCGATTATGATCTGTGTAGCAGACAGAACTGCAAGCAAAGCCAGCGTGAATAAAATGAATAAGTTGGAGTCAATTAATAAGGGACTTCTGAATATTTTAGAGCTACATTTGATATTCAAAAGTATGTGGTCGCCTGGACATTTTACCTATATCTAATAGTTCAGCATCTCATCGTTATCAATATGCAGCTATTTTGGCCTCAACTCTCCAAGGAAAGCTTTCCTCAGTATTTTGGAAGCTGATTGCAAGGATTTGCTCCCCTTTAGTCACATGATCTTGAGAGAGTAGGGATGGGCGACACCAACAAATTTGGTTCCAATACTAAGTAACATGAGAACAAGAGTAATCTGTATCGATATCAATACTTTTTATTATTACAGGTGGCTAAAATATAATTTTGTTCTTTCCTAACTTGTTAATCGTCTCACAACCTCTCAGATTTCTCTTGTGGCTGCAATGAGGGTCCTGACCCCCAGGTGAACCACAGTCTAAAAAGAATACTAAAACAAAAAAATGTTCAAATGTTGTCCAGATACTTTTGGCCATGTAGCATAACAAGGGATTAGATAATTTGGAAGGTCAGTGTAATGTCATGACAAATATGAAGAGAATAATAACTGTAGTGACATTAAAAATATCATTACATGTGTAGCACATCCATCACTTAAGAAGCCCACCATCATTAATTTCATGGTATGGATAATTGAGAAATCTGTCTGGTCAAATTAGGTCCCTTAGGTGTCTTACATTTATGGCTAATCTAATATTTCTCCCATGACAATGTCTAAAAACCCATTCTGCCTGTGCTTTTCCCATCTTTTCAGGTGGCTTCATCACCTGTGGCCAGAAGGAACTACCTAATGGCCATTTTCATTTGATAATTGGTTATCTTGACATTTCAAACTGGCTCCATAATTTGTTCGTCTCTATTGTGAGTGGCTCGTTAATTAGAGTGTGTCTATGCTTAGCTCATCATTTCCGAAAAGGATTTGAGGTCATTGTCGAATTACACGGTTGGCATTCTTTGGAGACGTTCATTAAAAATGGCAGTTTCGCCTAACCTGCCTAAAATGAGAACTTTAGTAAATCTGATAACCCCAACCCTGAGGACTAGCCACAGAAAGATATTAATGTCTCAAGACCTGAGGAATTCAAGTGGTTTATTCATTCAAAGATGTGCATCTTTTCTAGCTGCTGCTGTGAGATATAGTCTTCAGGACAGAGGGTGATATGTGCCCTGACAGTAGTGAGAAAAAGGGAGATCCATGTTCACTGAGTTAACTCCAAGGGAGAAGAAGTAAATGTCCTTGTGAAAGTCTTCAGATGAGTGATGCCTCAGACTAAGCCTTCAATCTTTCCACAATGCTCATCTCAGTAATAATTCATTCTGCATCCTCAGAAATGGAAAATATTGATTTTCAATGAATAACACCCCAAACCAGCATGCTGCCCTGCCTACAATTGCCAGTAAAGTTAAAAAAAAAAAAAAAAAGTATTCTCTCCCCAAACAGGCACATCTCATGCATCCACTCCAGGCGTGATAAAACAGACAGGTGCGAGTCAGCAGCCAAACTAGTTACTGTTATTACAACTAATTAGGAGATAAATCCTTGTTGCGTTCAAGAGGCTCAAACTAACAGATAATAATTGCGGCAGAGTTCATATTCGCTGTTGTTATTGTTTGTATGGTGGTATGTTTCTGTCAACAACAAAGTGGCAGGATCTGGTTCAAAATTCAGTTGTGGAAAGCCTGAATATTTATTTGGCACTCACATTTAGGGAGTCTGTGTAGTCAACATCCTGTTTGTGTCAGTGTATAAGCCAGCTCCTCTCTCCTACGGGCTCAAACGCGAGCACAGCAAAATATGCTTTTCAGTTCAATCTCAATAGTGATTTATCTCCTAATATCAGTAATTATCAATACAATTAGTTTTCTGTACTTCACAGCTGTTGTTAGGCTCCTGTCTGCACTAAAGTATGCTTCTCTGTCCCCTCAGTACAGTAACATTCACTTTCGCATATATTTGGTTCACTGGTGGTAATCCATTTTGTGATGGTATCAATGACAGTCATTTGTCAGGATTAATGTGATCATCAGGAGTGATCAATAGATTATCTTGGATTAATGTTTCAGTTCAAAGCTGTCTGCTATATTTTGTAATTTCCATGCACTCTGACATGCCTCTGAAAGGATTGGAAAGATTATCACCTGTACTTTTTTCTACTGTTTTTTTTTTTTTTTTTTTCAAAAACTCATGTTAATCTCAAACTTTCACACCCAGCACCTGTTTATCCACAGTGCAGTGAACGGTGCTTGGTCAACATCAGAAAGCGGCACCCCTAGCGTGATGTGAGGTTGAATTCTTTGAAAGTGGCAACAGGAATATTTTAAGGATAAAAGGCTCCGGCTTTACTGATGTGATTAGAATTAAAAGTATAATGCTTTAAATCCGCTCCATGATCTCTTTTGTTTCAAAGCACATAGAGATGACAGAAGGATTAAAGAACATTGTTAATTTTTGTAGATCTGTGTGCATCAATTACAGCCAGGACTACTATTACACTGTTTAGTATTAATGCATTCATAAGAGGAAGTATTCAGCAGATCATGAAAAAGACAAATTTGTGCTCTCCAGCTTTGGCAGACAGATTTTAAAAATCTGATCTTGTGTGCAGTTATGGAAATTGGCATCCATGTAGTTCACACATGAAGCTAAGAAATGCAGTTAGACTCAGTGAGCTGGACTGCCCTGTGTAAAACCTTTTTAAGTAAGTGGTAATTATCAAGTAAGAAGTGTGTTTCTGTGGCCAAAGTTTGTAGACTTCTACCTTGCAGGCCTTCAGCTGTATCTCACCTAATTTCTCTTTCTGCTCTCAGATGTTCACTTCATAATGGGCTGCTTAGAGTGTGGGGACTATTAGACCACATCCCTGTGCATGCAGAAAATTCTGAAAATCTTTGTGTCAATAGTTTTCTGTCTCCTCAGATCATTCTCTAAATGTTTGCCACCCACTCTGAAAAATACTTTTCTTCACACTTCACTGTAATATCTTTTGCCAAACAACAAAATGATAAGTTTCACAGTTCACTCTTGACCTTGCAAACAGCCACAGACAAAATAATGCTGCCTCAAGATCTATTAAGTAGCTGGTCTAGGTCTGGAGCGTTTGAGCAGATCACACAATCTTTGCTTTGGTTTGCAGAGTTGGTTTTTTTTTGTTGTTTTTTTTTCTTATTTTGTCTTTCAGCAAAAAATACACTTCCTTCCCATTCTGGTTGTCAAACAAGTGCATAGTAAATAAAGCATAATAATTTCACAGAGAGTATAAATGCTACCAGTTTATCAAAGGTGATTCTTGGGTGGTTTGCATTGAGACTCACAATAAGATGTAAATTAGCTGATCAACAAAAAAGTTTTTAACATCAGTGATGTTTGTGATTGATTTATCACAACACACATCTGTCAAGACCAACATTTTCAAAAGGCTCAGTTTCTACTAGTCAAAAATACTTATACATTAGACTAAATATTAGGCCAAATATTAGCTTAAATTGCAGGAAACATGCATTTTAACAGAGATTTATCAATCTGGCGAAACACCAGGCCTGTCCCTTGTGTGTGTGTGTGTGTGTGTGTGTGTGTGTGTGTGTGTGTGTGTGTGTGTGTGTGTGTGTGTGTGTGTGTG
>JBBMJY010000016.1:4587273-4608674 GCA_037833715.1 Toxotes lorentzi | reverse complement strand
TGTGTGTGTGTGTGTGTGTGTGTGTGTGTGTGTGTGTGTGTGTGTGTGTGTGTGTGTGTGTGTGTTTGTGTGTGTGATCTTTTTCCCCTCCTTGGACCTGGCAGTGTCTGACTTTATACCAGCTGAAATCACTCAACTTGTCTCTGGTACTGCATCAACCCCCCAGCCCTCACACTCTCTCTTATCTGTTCCCTCTCCCATGGCCTTTGATACAGCCCTCTAGCCTCCACCAGTTCCCCAGGAGTGCAATCTGTAGTCCACTGGTATTGATCAGGCACACAAGGTTTTGATTAGCACACTTGGCTGGATAACGGGGGGGCTTCAGTGCATGATTGTACTCTACCATTCCACTGTCTTGTTTCTCTATTGGCTGGGGAGTACTTCACTTTATTGGAGTCAGTGATTGGATGCACCCAGGACCCCCCATCCGCCCTCTGTGGTGAAAGATCCAAGAGTCTGATGCTCTCTCCACTTGACTGAGTGTTTTTGTTTTGGTTTTGAAGGCAAGTTAAATGCAAGCAGCAATGTGCAACCAAGAAGCGTTTGCTGCCGAATAGATCTAAACTCGGTGCTATACATAGATGAAAGAACTGATAGTGGTCACATTTGTCAAAAAAATGAAGCTGGGGTCTTTACGTTCAATAAAGAATCTCACAGGCGCTTCAGTAGAGAAAAGCCCCCAAACAAAAGAACGGGCATGAGGAGAGATGTGAAGTCGATACGGATGTTCAATCAAGAAGGACGTCCAACTTTTTCTCATTTGCAGGAGAAAGAAAGAGACAAGGGCACGCTGTTGGCCGGTCAGGCATTGTGACATTGCTGCCTAAGAGTAAGCCACCCATTGGGCTATTCACTGGTCAGCCAATTAGGTCTCGGCTGTTAAGGTTTAATACCTACAGTTAAGGCTACTATTGTGTGCCAACTAATGCTATTTCAGGCTTTCACTCACTTTGGGAGCTTTCATTAAATCCAGAAGAATGCCGGGGCTATTCACAGAGAGGCTTGAGTTAAAAGCCATGCATTTTTATATTTCCTTAACTCTCACATCCCCTCTCCCCACATTTCCCCATCTCCATACTCATGCAAAGACACAATCCTTGGAACAAAGTCACTTGTAACAGCAAAGAAAGTTGATTTCTGCATTTGACTCGGACTGTTTTTCATTTGACTTCTGTGGTTTTCAGGCTGCCGTCATTCTGTGTTTCATAGGGTCATGATGCTCTCACCGTTTTAAAGTTTTATCAACTCCTGTTTCTTTGAGAAGTCTTCCACTTGGGATCTTCATGTGATTCATTGACTTTCTTCCTCAAAAGTCAGAGGAGAGTTTGGAGCGTGTCCCAGTTTCATTTGAAAGGTTTCCACAAACATTTCACGGTCATCTGACTCGATATTTCCGCTTCTTGTTCTGGGCTGAATCATTGTAAACAGTACCCCTATTGAGAGTGAAACTTATCAAACAAAAAGGCAGGGGACGGGCACAGGCACATTCCTTCAGTCGTGTTCATTAGTTGCACACTCGCTGTGATGCATGCTGGGTGATGTCGGCTGGGCTTGGCCGACCACTCGAGCACTGAGCGCGCCGACAGATGTAGCGTAGCCTCTCCAAACAGAGGGGATCTGACTCGCTCAAACTTGGCCAGGAGTCTGGGGAGTTGCTGATGGAGCCAGAGGAAGAGGAGAGGACGAAGGAGAGAAAAGAGAAGGGTACACAGTGAGGAAAAAAGAGACGTGTAGTGGAAGAGAGGAAGAGAAAGGCTGGAGAATAAAGACAGACAAACAGAGAGGGGTGGGAGGTGGGAGAAGAGTTGTTCCCCAGAGGGATCACTCTTGGTGTCTCACTCCACTGGTCCTTATAATGTGTGACGCTCAGGAGATTGACAGACTGTGTAAAACTCAGCCCACAGGAGAAAACAACAACAACACAAGTCAGACACATGAAAACGGCAACTCGACTGAGCTGTGCTGAGAAGAGACTGTGGTGGGGGAGTTGGATGGACAGCAGCACTGTTTGATGTAACCTTTACACATTCTGGGAAGGTTTACTGAGCACTTGAGCTCTTTTTTTCCACTGCGGCCCTGCTGCACACTAACACAGTCACATGAATTTGAACCTGGAAGCTGCCCGTTACTACCTCACTGAAGCAGATGGGGTGAAGGGCTGCCATTTTTCACAAGGTCATGATCTGCTTTTTTAAAGTGTTCCCATGAGGAAAAACCTGAGATAAAGGGAGTTACATGATGTTTGATAAATTCACAGAAAACTGTTTTCCTTCTCCTCTCCCATACCATAAAACTATTTCCAAAAGGTTAGTTCACCCAATATACAAAAAAAGAAAAACAACTTTATTTTTTACTCACCACTTTTGGAGCCGATAGAAGGAAATAGCCCTTTAGCTATCACTGGTCCTTCATTTATGTGCACTTACCACTTACATGCACTTAACTCTGTTTTGAGATCTCCTTCTTTCTTTAAAAAAATATTTCTTGGAGAATTTTTATGCTTTTTTTCCATTAGAGTCTTCAACAGTATGAGGTGACAAGAAAATCAGGGGTATATAGAGTATGACATACAGCAAAGGTCCCCTGCCAGACTCAGACCCTAGACATTGTGGTTTATGGTCTGCACTTTCACCCCTAATCCACAGGGGTTCCCCAAGATATCAGATCCTGTGATTTCTGCCGCTATCCCAATGCCAGCCCCATTTGGGACTGTTTTGTCCACTGTGTGAGAGACAGCCCACAGGAAGCAGCTGTGTGCTGCTCTTAGAAGAGGTAGGGAAGTTAAACAGATGTGCATTTGCCAAACCAACCAGTTGGTCCTTCTTCCTGAAATATTTTCACTTGTGAAAATAGAGCTTAATACCCTTCTGATGAAGCATAAATTTCAGCTTTGTGTAACTTGTCCAAGTAAGTGCAGTTTCTTCTTTGCCTTGTTCTAGCGCCAAGCCTTAAAAGGCTCATTACTGCCCCCTGGGGCCAAAGATGTTTTTTCCACCACCTACCACAAGGGTCAGCAACAAGCCCTTTCCACCCTCAAAAACAAACTTGGATAAGCCATACACAGAGATGTATTATTTATCTGAAGTGTTGTCAAACAGGAGGGTTTGGGTTTACATGTGAGAAGGTTTTGAGAGTGAGGGCTAACTGGTTGATTTGGCAACTGTACTTCTGGTCAACTCCCCTATCTCCAATTAAGAGCAGTGCATAGCTGCTTCCCCCAGCTTTTCAACTGGAAGCATCTAGGACTGTCTGTTTGTGATTCTCATCTTTCCAGAAACGATCCACAAACAGACCTTACTGTGAACAGCTTTTTTTTTTTTACACGGACGGAAGAAATAGTCCCTCTGAATGTTGTTACTGGCATGTTCTGTGGATTAGCCAGTATTGCTAGGACATTGTCTCATGTTGTCTAAGTAATTTTAGATCAGCACAAATGGAATTCTATCCATTTCCACTATCTGCATGATTAGATACCACTAAAGGCATAATTTTATTTAGTTGAACCAAAAAAAATAGGAGGAAAGAAATTGTGTTCATCATTGACAATCACAACCAGATACACAGAATGCAGGTTCCTCTTATCCACAAAAACTGAGAAGACAGAAAGAAAGCAGGATAAGCCCCTTTTATGAGGCTATATGTTTTTTATCTCCCTGCTAGCACACCTTACATGATATAGGTCCACATCAGCCAGTGAGATGCCCCCACCCTAAAACTGAAAAATGCCGTAGGCCGACACAATCCAACATTCTCACATCTTCTCAATCATGTCGTTGACACATGAACATATAATTGACTGCAAAAAGGGGAGTGTTTCATTCACATGTATCTCTCAGTTTGACCTTCAGCAATGATGGAGTGAAACTAGCAAAATGAAGATGAATGGCAGGCACAGTCAACGCTACAACCCAGTGCTCCTCTGCCTGACTAGCAGGTTCCTTATTTAGGAACCATCATCCTCATCATCATCATCACATACATTCTCAGAGCTATTCATCAAAGTTGTGTGGTGAGCATTTATCACACACAAGCGTAGCCATGTACACATACTGTGTTGTATACTGATCTTTACCATACAAAACGTCTATTTTCACGTCTATTTTTTTTTTTAGTTTCCATGCAGTTAATTTTACTTTATTTTTCAAAAGCAGATTAAAAAAAATGTTGTAAAATTGAAATTCAGTTTATTTTCGCTAGTCCTTTCTCTAACCCATTAAAATTATGATAACCAGTGTAAATGTGTAATATATATACAAATGCAGATGCTTTATATTCCTCCATTTTATATTCAGGTGCATGCTGGACGTTCTAGCCAATAATCTCTGCTGTGACGGAAAGCCAATTGCCTTGACATGCATTTTTTTTCCCTTTCTACCTGGTGTTAGAAAGGTTACATACTGATGTGGGCAAAGCTTTTACAAAAACAATGTGGGCTTTTGTGCAAAATCCTGCACTTTCTGATGTTTTTAAAATTAAAAGTAGTTAGTTGGTTTTTCGATGTGCTGATTTTATTTTCTGATTGCACTGGATGATTGCATCAGTTGTAACCTGGGCTATGATGTCCTTCATTCATTTGTTCCTTCGTCCTTATCGAACGCACAGTTTGTAAAATGTGCACCTTTTTGGTACAGTTCAGGTGTGTGTTTTGGTTCACATGCATGTGCATCTCAGGATGAGGGTGGGCCCCATAAAAGTTCTTGCTCTTGGGCCCTCCAGCAGCTGTCACTATGTGTGTGCAAAGTCATGTCTATGTATGTGTGTGTGTGTGTGTCTGTGTTAGCCAACACCATGATGGCTGCCATATGGGAGCCATAACTCCATTAGCATGTAAACAGTCTGCTAGGCTTACTTGGGTGGGACACAAACCCAGACACTACACACACACACAAATAGCTGCAAGTGCATTATCAAACTGGTAGCAGATTAACAATGGCAGTTAAAGGTTGAGTTTAGGTGAAAGCATGATTTGGGTGGTAGAACAATATATGAGTTATACAATGAGGAAACTACATATATATGTATCCTAAGTGTCAGACAATTTTAGCTTCATATAACACAGAACAGAATGATCTCTGCCAAACTGGTGTGTATCTGGGAACATAGGCTGTCTCTCTGTTTCACAAACACATATTCTGCGTCATTTTAATGTCTTATCACCATTTTGAGTCAGTGACAGTCATCTCACACATGACACCCCTGCTTGAATGCGTGTGTGTTCATGTATATGTGAAACGTTTTCCATCACAAACTGAAAACTTGTTCCGATGTGTCAACACAGGCTTGCAGTCCAGTATGTGGTGTCAGCACGACGACCACTTGTTACACCCACATGCAGAAAGTGACACATGAGCGCAATGCAACCGTGTGTCACGAGTAACTTGACTTTTCCAT
The DNA here is from genome assembly GCA_037833715.1 of Toxotes lorentzi. Classification (NCBI taxonomy): domain Eukaryota; kingdom Metazoa; phylum Chordata; class Actinopteri; family Toxotidae; genus Toxotes; species Toxotes lorentzi. Next base: position 4,603,283 of record JBBMJY010000016.1, on the reverse strand, counting down.
GTCATGTGATATACACACTGACCAGGGTTGTTGTCAAGCAGGACGGCAAACAAAGAGTGTATTGTTTCATTATCACTTATGTTGCTCAGAGAGCTCAGAGAGAGTGCAACAAGAGGGCTGAAATTGAGTGTATTTCTATCTGTATTAGCTTTCTGTGTTTGTTGATACATGATTGCACTGCATCATTGCTAAATGCATGCTTGTCTGAGGAGTTAAGCCTGCCTGAACACTGGAGAGCAGGCCAATTACATAGCCTGGATTAAACAGCAAATCCCAGCTATAATGAGAACCAATCACAATGGCCGTGGGGTATCCTAGCAACCCGGCAGCACTAGGATAGTTGTTTGGGCAAAGTGCAGAATATCAGTGTTGTTGTTGTTGTTGTTGTTGTTGTTGTTGTGATGGGAGTACAGATGAAAAAAACCCATAAATAAATAAATAAGAAAACAGCAAGGAGGGGGTGAAGAGTATAAATATGTACTGAGGAGACAAAGAGAAGGCCAGAGCAGAAGATGAATAGAGAGTAGGCAAAAAAAAAACAAGAACAAGAACAATGCTGTGAAGTGGGTGAACTGACATGTGAAAAGAGATAGAGAGAAGAGAGACATGAAGGAACGATACACTGTGCAAGTAAGAGAGGGAAAAAGAGAGACAGTGGAGAAAACATTGAGGGCTCTAGAAGGAATTAGGCAGCTTAGGGGGCATTATGTCAGTGTACATAGGATTTAGTGTATAAGTCTGGATTATGGCCTTTTGCTTTGATAGAAAATGCCGCCTTATAGGCAATGGAGCTGTGTTTTGTTCTTTGGGCAGATATCAAAGAGGGCGCCCTGCTGCTTTTTGGAATGCACGGGCAGAAGGTGGGCACTCAATCCTTTTCGCTGAGGAATTCAGATGGGATTTGTAACACCAACCTCTCTGCTTCTTACTGTGTGGGGCCAAATGGACCAAGGAACACAATGACAGACAAACCAAAGGGACAGGCAGGTGTATATACAGACATTCACCTGGATGGGGATGGGTAGCTTACTTTAAAATGCATTCCATCGTTCTGTTTAATTTGAGGTGCACAGAGGAAGTGCAGATAAGAAAAAGTGAATAATTACATAGTTGAAAGGTTCAAATTTTCTTATTTCATAAAAAAAATCTTCTGTTTAAATGGACTACTGATTTTCTGGCTTTCTACTCAAAGTATTCCTAGAAGTAAAGTATCTTTCACTTTTTCACAACGCTATTTTACTATAATGATCATTTTCAGCTGAACGGTTACGCTAGTTTGTATTTATATTATGTAACAATGCAGCATGTGCACACATCACTTACTGTACAGGAAGATGCAGGATCTGTCTACACACATGCATACCTCCACATTTACACATATATCCTCATGCAGTGTTTGATCTATATGAAAGTACAGACTCCCTCTCATCCCTACACACATGCACGCCCAAGAATTGCCACTATCCACTTTCCCTCTTCCACGTTTATTGTCAGCCGCATGAAGGATACCGTGTGATTGGTCTGAAATCCTACACAGTCCTCCTACACAGTAATGCGCTGTTTTGCACCATGGAGCTCTCTTTCAGGTGCCTCAGTAAATAGGGTCATTGTGTGGAGTGCATTACCCAAAGGTTTTACTCCCATCTCTCCCCAGTGGTTTGTGGCTAGTCTCCTATTGGCCTCACTTTTCAGTGTTGCAGTCAAAGGCATTATGGGGTTAGGGTGAGGAAAAGGCTTTATATGTTGAAAGTGGGAGTTTCAGAACATTGTAGGAGAGGAGTCATACTTATACATATACCGCTCCATTTTCATTGTAAAATCGCTAAACAACTTTGCAAAATGATTAATAGCACAAAACTGAAATAAATTATGTGACCAAAAACTAATTAAAGGACCATACTGAAGCTTTTGCATGTTTTAGCCCATTAACTACTAATTATGAAAGCTACATTGCTGCCAACTATTTTTCAAAGCAAACCAAGCTTTCAGAGTGATTTCATATCCTTCAGGCAACTATAAGTTTCCATTTATTTTAGTAGGGTATGAAAATCACCTTGCAGAGATTTTCTTGGGATGGTAACAGCAACGTTAGCCGACAATCATGATGCATTTGCGAGTATGGACCATTTGAAAAGCTTTTTCTTGGTGATGCATTAAACTGCACAGAACCAAAGGAAATCGCCTGATTAGGAAAAGCAGTAGGAAAATACTGACGTTGTGAAAAAGATAATGTCTAATGTTTATTAAACCTGTGCTAAGTGATTTTTAATTTGATTTTTTTTACAACTGGGGGCAGCAGAAACAAGCTGTGAATACAAATCTGACATATTTTCACCTTTTTAAGTTAATATGCTGAAGCCATTTGCTGTTCCAGAAGATACAGAGCAACATTCCCATTAATGTGGAGTTTCAGATCTGCTGCTATGGCTTGGTGATTACAGTGCATAATACAGTATGTGCTGTTTGCAGTGCACTTATGACTTATGCGATTTCTCCTTTATCTCAGTTCTGTTATATGTTTTTCCAGACTCCACAACTGGACATTACCTTACTCCCACTTAATATTTAGCTCAGTTTGCCAGTTTTGTGTTTTTGTCTCATTTCTTTTTGCCACTCAGAAAAGAGTAGGAGCAAGGAAGTCAAAACTGTCTGAACTCTCCAAACGAAATGAAAGTTATAAGGGTGATGTTACCCTGAACAAGTCGCCACATCATGGCATGACTCACATTTACACAACCCCTGAAGGCATAAGAGCTCTGATGTCTCCCTCTCTGTGTTTCTGTCTCTGCCTCACTCTGTCTTTCTCAGTGCTGCATCTCGATGTCAAATAGACAGTGCCCACACCACAGGCCTGAGGGAATGGAGAGACAAGTCTGCCTTTCTGCACAAGTCTCTTCTCTTCATCTTCCCCCCTGACTTTGTTTTTCCCTATTTCGAATACAACAGGAAGAAAATCCACATTTTAGATTGAAAAAAATGTGATTCTTTTCCTGCCATGAGAAACCTACATGGAGGCAAATGTAGTGTTGAAAAGGATTCAAGAAAATGAATATAGATTTTTAATTACATCATTTTTCTCCCATGATGGACATTTACACAAAACATTCTTTGCTAGTAATTTCTGTGAAGCATACAGCTGGATGGTCCGTGGATTGCTTGTTTAATTATTTCTGCAACTGCTACTGTGCGTACACTGTAATGTGCATTTCAATCTACATTGGCAGCACTATTTTTGGATATAATGAACAAAGATTGTTTAATCAGTATGAATGGTTTTCACCAGCTGTCCTCTGCTTTTTTTCCGAGGAATCTGACAATGAACGAGAGCACATTGAAGGGAATCGTGAGTGTGTGTGTGTGAGTGAAGGGATTTGTTAAGAGACAATAAAGAATGAGAGTGGGAGGGGAAAAAGGAAAAAATAGACGAGGGGACAATTAGGAACAGCAAGTGTTAGAAGCAGTCAAGACTGAGAGTAGCGAAGGAGTGAGAAAGAAAGAGTGTAAGAGTCTCTTGTGATTTATACGGTTATTATCTCTTGCACTTGTGGGTGTGAATGGAGGCTGTCATGCATGCCACCCTGGCAGGTCTCCTCTCCCTGTGTTTGGGGAACAGGGCCAGTCCCCAGGGCCCAAAGTTTGGCATTAGCATTCTGTGCAGTAATGGGCCCCCATTTGCCGCTTGTCACCATAAGATAGGTAGCTTCGTCCTCGCTAGAGTCCCTCCAGCTGAGCGGGGCCCCGTGTTCCTGTTGTGCTCAATGACCCCTCTCATTCTGCCTGTCGATTTCCTCTCCCTCTTTCTTGACTGCTCTCTCTCTCTTCTTATTTCATCAGTTCTCTTCGAGCAGAACAGCCCTTGAGAAACCAACAGACTACAACCACATCCCATCTGAAAAGGTTCATTTAGTTATTCTTTGACTTTAAATAGGTGTTTCTTTTCCAAATGAATCAAAGCTGAATGGTGCCATGCGGTCAGTGAACTCAGGGCATCTCTGATCTAATCCCACATGGTCCAATGAGAGCGGTTATTTTCCGTTTTCATGCAGTCATATTAGGGTTCATGATAGAACAGATGCCGGTGTGTATGCAGGCTAATGAGGTAGCAGAGTACGGTTCGGAGTTCACCCCTACTCTCCACCATGGAGACCTGAGTTTGTTTGGAGCCGTGCCCTCAGCGCTGCACCGCCCTGAACAGAGGAGACAGAAGATCACTAAGGTCTTGACCACTCTACAGCAGAGAATATTAATTGGAAATTGGTGGAGATTTTTTTTTCTAAAGGTGTGAAGGATCTGAGAGGTAACATGGGCCTGCTTATGGGCTGCTGAAACTGACTGACTCAAAAATCACATGCTAACATCACATGTGTAAACTTAACCAAACATGTTAAAAACACAAAACTGACCTAAATATTTGCATTTTGCCTTTCTTTCTCCAAACAAAGTAGGAAATTATTTCTTCGTCCTTCCTAACATACTGTATATTAAAAGTACATTTCATAATCTAAAATCCAAGGAATGTGAGAGATCAATGGCTCATCAATTTTGCATGGCTGATCATTAGTGTATGCGCTGTAATGGCCCACCAGATGTTCTGTGAAAGCCTGATCCCTCATAGATAGAATCAATATATCCGTTGACATATCACCCTCATTTTGTTCAAATTAGAGCCTCTCTGTTCAAATATGTTCATTGCTGACATGCACCATATGCCCCAAGCATGTTTTCTTTAATCTGTTTGCTTATGCACGTCCTCATTCCCACCTTACATGCGACTGTAACTGGGTCACAGCGAGAAAAGACACGGGGAAATCAAAGTTTATGTTGCCTCGTGATTATGGAGTTTAAAGATTAGCTGCTGACTGATGCACTGGCTGCTGTGTGAAGGTGAGAGGAGCAACTTGTTGCCTCGCTGCCTAGGATCCGTCGGAGCATAATACCAGGCGACAGCCAGCCTGGTGTTTGTAGCGCAAGCCAAGAGGGATTATGGGTAGTAGGCTTTAATATCTGATTTTAATTAGCAGTTTAACACAGTGATCACGCCTCATTAGGGATCTGGGGATGCTGAGGATGTGCGTGAGTATGCTGGAAAGTACCGAGAAAGAGCAGCGAAGAGGAAGGAATATAGATGCTTGCAGGGGAGAATCTTCACTAAGTAAAAACTATGTGATGTTTTCCATGTGATAATAACAGATTTATTTGCTTTGCTGACAGTGCTTTTTTTTTATCAAACTGCACTTCAAGTTAACTTTCACCAACTAATTGCAGAACGTGATATTATTTTGTCGCAAACATATGGACTCCGTGGTACAATGAAAATGTTTTGATGTACATTATAATCCTCACGCCACATATGTGATGTTTTATGGCTCCATCATCCTCGGCTGGCTGCCAGGATTCATCTGTTTGTGTGGAATTCCCTTCAGCCTTGCCCTCGCATGCCACTTAAGGATTTAGAGTGAGTGTATCAAATCTGTGAATAGTCCTCTCTAGCACAGGATAAAAAGATTAAGGCATTTTAACCCCTAGGATCCCACTGCCCTTTTGCTCTCGCCAACCAGGAATCAGTGTGGCTCTTCCAATTGTGTCCATTTCCTGGTGCTGATGGCGCAGCGAGGTGGTGGGACACTCAGCGGGGCCGCCAGCAGGTTTGGCGCTGTACCAGAATGCTGTATGGCTGGGTAAAAACAGGACCCTTGGTGTCAGTAATGGAAGAATGGGGAGGGAAGCTCCAATGGTCAGCTGGCAACACACCACTGCTCTTTTTTTCTCTCCTCGGTGCTCCTTTTCTTCATCCTCATCCCACTCGTTGACTCACTCCAAGTTCCCTCTCTCCCTCTCCCTATCGCTGTCCTTGTGGTGCCAGCAGCTGTCTATATATGGTGAGATGCATTCAATCCACTTTCAATCCCCTGGGTTTAGTTCAGGGGCCGCGCTCATTTTGTCGGAGGCAGTTTCGACCACCTCTCTAACCCCTTGAATTGCTCTCTGCCTTTCTTCCTCACATTCCACCAGTTTTGAAAGGGAGCAAAATAATGCACTTTATAAATCCCTAGAGACATTTTGCAGAATAACAAACAGTGTTCAGCAGCAAGACATTTATTATTTGCAAGAAAGTAACACTATGAATGTGCAATAATGCTAAAATCTCATTTAATTCCTTCGTTTTTGTTGTTTTTTTTCTGGTTTTGTTTTGTTTTGTTTTTTAGTGTTTTGATCATTTAGAATTAATACTTCAATTCCAATGAGATGTTCCTCAAAATCCCTTGTAATTCTACTTAAACAAAGCAAACTATTGGAAAGCATTTCCTCTGTACTAAATAGGCATTAACAAGGGGGGAACATTAAAGTGTACCGAAAACAAGCAGGGGAAAGTAAAAATGTTAATACTCTAAAGAGTCCATTAAACCAGGGATACATGGGATTTAGGGCCAAGATTATAGAGCAAAGAGTTGGTCTGCATCGGAACTCAAAGTAATGACTGGCGACCAGAGGATAAGATCCATTGCACCAGATGTTACTCATCTCTCATAACATGTTTGTGTCACTCAGACTCTCCCTGATGCCTTCATTTGATACCCACATATCCGTTGTTCTCCCTTTTTAAAGGCCCTCTGGTGTCTTCCGGATATAGACCAGCTCTATCATAATGATTCTGGATGGTGTGATGGATATCTGTCTACTTTGGTCTCGCGCAGTCATCTGAGAGTCTGAAATGAAAAGAGCCACGATGTTTTTTCACTGTCAATTCCTCTTTTTGTGAATGAAAATCAATTGAAATCGATTAGAGAACGCATGAATAAACATTTTCCCACCTAATGCCACATCCTCATTCCAAAATCCTCTAATCTTTCCATTCTAGAGAAATAGCCTGTTTCGCTTGTTTCCACATAGTTCATTTGGGAGTAAGGTTTCTTGAAATCAAAGTATAAACAGCATTGTTTAGTCCCATCAACTCCCACTGCTGGCCTGCAGAGCTTAAGTTAAGAGGTGCTGAGAATCTGGCTGTCTTTTCTGTGCCTCATTGAGCTTGCCTTTTAACACCACCATAATTAGTTTTTACCCAGCCTGCAGCCCTGGGTGTCTGGTTTTGTGGGCCGTGTCTCTCAAAGAATCGAACCTGTCTGGCAAACAGAAACAAACTGCCCTGCACGACTCCACTCGTTTGTGCGCCTCCCTACCAGATTGCTTATTGAACAGCGGGCATGACAGCTTAAGGGCTGGAGGGGGCAGAGAGGAGGCTGGCAGATTCACACCAAACACAATGTTTCAGGACACCTTTAATTTTTTCATCATTTAAGTTGTCCTGTAATTAATCTGCCTGTACATTTAATTAAAAAGAAAAGTTGAGGGTGTAATTGAAAGCAATGCCTGCCTTGTGAGTCGACCTGGAGAACAATGTGAGTGGTAATGCACTGTGGCAGCGGGGATACATCACGTTAGTTAATCTGAAGCTGACCTCTGAGCAACTTGGGGAAAGAGAGACAACAGACTCTTTACTGAGCCAAACCTCCTCCAAACAACATGGACAGACTTGCATTTAATTCTGGAGACTAATCTGTCATCTCGCTGGTATTCACCTAAATTATTTCAAGGGCAGAATTAATTTGACAGTTCAGATTGGTTACTCTAATCCAAATAATAGCCTATTTGCTACTTTACTGAATTATTTTTCCCATATTCCTATACACAATCACATAAAATACAAATAGACACATCCCGCCAATTTATTATAGGCCTAAAGGCTTGTTTTGTTTGCATCCAATCCAACAACACAAACTAAAGATGACTCATCACTACAGCAGATTATGCTCTGTCCAGGTCCATTATAGGGCAAATGCACCCTGCTACAACAAAACACTGCAGTTTCTCAGTCTGAGCCCTCCAACAAAAATGAATAATGGAAGAAAGACCAAACTGCGCACAGTCAGCTCAATTGCTAATGGCACGTCACGCTTGATTTTGGCATGCAGCCACTCTCACCCAAACAACATCTGTGACATGTGTGTGCAAGGACGGGGAAACAAAGCAATTTCAGAAGTCATTTGAGCCGAGTCAGTGATGGTCCAGTGACAATGTTTTGTGCTTGTTGTTAGGAAAAAAAAAACTGTGAGGCAAGTAAATGAGAGTGAAAGAACGACAAGTGGCAGGCAACACAAATAACACTGAGTTGATTGTACTGCGTTGGTGAGCCAGTACTTTGTAGGTTCTTATGTCACGCACTATGGTGTGTTCTGTGTGCTCGTCATGGTGTAGATTTCACTGCTTCTATTTTTGCTTGTGACTGAGTGATATCCCTATAAGTTCAAACTGTCTGTAAATTCTATGAGTTTATACAAAGTGATTACACCTCTTTAAAACTCTGTAAAGAATGGCACTCCCTTGAGCTCAGTAATTACAGACCTAGATATTTGCCATATCCATTCCATTTATAAGTCTCAATAACAGTTGGTTGTGAAAAGTGCATCAGTTACAACAATGTTTCATCCTTAGTTCAGCCTTGGTTTAGACTGAATTACCCCACAATTACTGCTCATCTCATTAAATTTACTAATGATGTGTTAGAGTTTGACCATATGTATGACTATATGTTAATGGTTGATTGATACCTTGATCTTATAATAGTTAATAGACATAAATGCTTTCCTAAATAACTTTTATTTTGTTGGTCTATGTCAAATTGCTTTGCTTTGGCTTAACGCATAGCATACTGTACAGACAGGTGCTCCTCTGGTTTTTACCCTTGGACCACTTTTATTTTGTGCATTTACTAATGACCTCGTGAATTTACAGTGATTGTAACAGTCACTCAACTTTAAGTCTGTTTGCAGTTGAACTAGCCTGGCTTTAGAGTTCCGAGTCCCTGCTCATACCTCTGAGTAGTTCAGCGATTCAGATAGGTCTGATCTATTCACCTGTATATTTCACAGAAGTTAGTGGAACAGTGATAAAAGGTAAATAAATGGCATTGATACAGAAACCTGACACCAATTAGATGTCGTTTGTTTTCTGAATGTTTGGATTGGCAATTGCTTGTTAGCCACAAGCATGTGATTAGCTGATATTAAGCCGGTTGATGAAGTTGTTTTGGAGTCCCCCCACCCCCCCGTGGACAAAAATAACTTAATGCACCGTTAAGGTATCAAGGCAACAAGTAATAATTGACCGCTGAGCTCTAAAATCTAATTTAGATGATGGGCTGCGTTACAAGTGAAGATTCATAGAAAAATCTAATAAAACAATCTTGAGCATTCTAATTGCCAGGCAATTGCTGTAACTATTACATTCATACAAACAGCCCCAGCACAAGCCATGAGTCATTAAGATCAATTTAAAGGCCGAGTATTTGCAAAGAGGCAGGGTGAGGGATGAGGGGTGAGGGTAGGGTTTGTTTACCTGCACCTCACTTCACTTGCTCATATGCGGTTAAAAGGATTGACCAGGAAATTAGGATCATTTCAAAAGTGCTGTTACATGCAAAGAAAATAAAGTCTGGCAGGACAAACAAATATTTCATTTTCTCCTTTGACTGTGCACAGCTTGGCTGGGACCTGACTACTGAATATGTGACTCAAAGGGCATATGACAAGCTAAGTAATAGCTAAACTAATGACTTTGCTTATAGTTTGTCATCCTTAGTCTCCCTGCGTCTTGTTGATGTCTCTATCTTGTGTTTGCTTAGCTGTCAGGAAGGGTTCTCTGATGCTGGTGTGCACTTATACACATACATGTTTGCATGTATGAGCTCTTAGTTCAGGCTGTTCCATGTTCTTCTTTATGCCCTCCACCCTGACACCACCACAGAGAAATAGTGTGTCTTTATTTACCATTGTTTAATCAAGATGGTGGATGGGTCGAGTTTAATTAACCCAAGTTGGCGATAAATGTAAATGCCAAATGTCTGCCAGTGCTACAGCATAAAGCTTTTATGAGGCAGAGGCCTGTTCTCTGAGGGGTATAAAGCAGTTCCGTGGTGACCCACTGATACTGGAATGGCCCGAGGTTGGTAATGAAAACTGTAATGAGATGGGGAAAGCAATGGGAATTTTACATGCAAGTGATATGATATGATCACAGATGAGATCCTGTGACACAGTTGTAATGTTATCAAACTACACTACTGTTTCCAAATGTCACCTGTGTGGCTAAAGCTACACCACAGTCACAAACAGATATTAGTCTAAAAGTAGAAAGCATGACAGCAGATGGATGTTTACCTCAACAGTGAAGTTCATTCTTAATGAAATGACCCTGGTCATACCAAGACTGCTTTTACTCAGAGTAAAAACTGTACCACAAAAGAACAGTGTTAGTTTTCTGATGAGAGCATTGCCTTCAAATAGAGCCAGGCTAGCTGTTTCCCCCTGCTTCCAAACTGTGTGTCAAGCTAAGTGAATCAGCTACTGGCTGTAGCTGCATTGTATATTTAACAGACAGACATGTGAATGGTAGTAAAAATGTAGCTTTCACATATTCTGTTTCAGAGTCTTGTTTCACTAAATTACATGATCATTATAAATGAGAATTAGCCTCTCCATCAATCTCAACACATCTGGTAGGAATCATGTCAAAAACATCTTCTCATTCCAAAAGGTGGCAGTATGCTTTTGGTGTATGTCTTTGAGAGTGCATGTTTCCCAGTCAATATCTGAAAAGATACCCTCCTTATGATCCAACCATTTCTGCCATACTCAACTAAAAACTGACTAGGCTGTCTACTTACAGTACTCCTAGCCTGCTATCAGTGAAAAGTGCCAGATGTGTTTTGCAGTGTGGTCGACTTGCAAAACATGTCTGGACTGTAAGACTGATGTTTATCACAGCTGGTAGAATGCAGCCATAACACTGCCGGAGTTAGGGATTCATTTTCCACTAACACCAGTGATTTAAAAAAATTGCATTGACTCATTGTACTGCAAAGCACTTTGGGTAAAAATGAGGCATATGTGAGTGATTCCCTTTGTTCTTTTTTTAGAATAAGGCTGTGCCATACCTATTATATTTTATTGATTTTTATTTTATTATTTTGTCTTTTATTTTCATATGGACAAGCACATTACAGACACAGTAGGAGTAGCGCTCTAGGAAGAAGGGATTTAACAGAGGCTGTTCATGTATTTTCTCCTCCTAATTGCATTTAAATTCCCCAATAATTTTAGGACTAATTATTTTCATCGTGCGTCCCCTGGCTCCTATAAAGGGGTGGGGGAAGGCAATATAAGTAGAGGCACAAGGTCCAAACTTGTTGGACTTTGTGCCTCTACAAGGTCCAACAAGTAGAGGCACAAGGTCCTTGTGTCTCCCTCTTTGTGTGCTGACATCAGTGCGAAGAATTATTGTTTTCTCATTTCTAATCATGGAAATTGGGATGAGTCTGGCTCAGTCCTGTTTGGTGAGCATTTTGCAGCAAGCTCACATTTCCAACTGTTTCTGTGGCATGTGGGATTATTGTTGGGTTATGTGTCTGCAAGAAATTTGGTTCACGGTTGACTTGGTAACATTTCAACACAGCGATAGACGCAGCCATCAACACATGCTTCAGTTTATTCTCTCTTTCACTCCATCACTCGCTCATTCATTCGCTCACTCCCTTACTTAGTCACTGACTCCAACCCACACACACAAATGCACGGTGGCACAGTGCAAAAGGATTATGATGGGTTGAGGGAAAATTGCGGGTTCCCACTGCTCTCATCATGCAAGCCCTCACACATCCTGACCCCCTGTGAGGAACTCAAGCCTTGCAGTGCCCTGTGCTTCCAGCCAGACAATACTGAGTGAGGCTGACCATCACAGTCTGAGACGCTAGCACTCCCCAGGTGGGCAGTGGTTTCCAGAGCACAACACAAAAAGAAAAGCTAAAAATAACAATTAGAAAATGAAATTGCGTGTATACATTTTAGGGACAAAATGATAGTTTTACTGTATGGAGGGAAAGTGATGGGTCCTACTACTCATTTCCCCATATGCTCTATGATATTTTTTACTTTTCTTTTACAAAGGGATAATCCATTACCATCCAACCTGTTCAATTCTGTAATTGAATAAGTGGCTTGGAAAACAAATACTTGAAAAATGCTGTGCTGGGTTCAAGATGGCCAGCATAACAGGACCAATTAATTAGTAGAGAGATGCCATCCATTGCATTCTGCAGTTAAGGGGGTATTGTGTTTTATTCATTATATTAATGGAAACTTCTAAAGCATATTGGTTGTGAACATTTGAGGAATAAACTGAAAAAAATGTAAAACCGACTCTATATTTTCAAATATTTTACTGCACTTTTCCACAGAACATCACAGGTTCATCTATAATTCATGCAATCATAGCAATCATCACTTAAGTCTTAAGCACCATCTACCTTTGTTGTATTTTCATTTGCTGTTTAAGTATTAAACTTAAGAGTCCATTAAAGCTAATTTGTAATCTTGTTGGATGTCGCAATAAAAGCATAAAAATCCCACAAACTATGGGAATAGGTGAAAATGTTTGGTTAAGCTATCATGCTGTTTCATATTTTTTTCGCTGTATCCTCTCAGCTGCCTCTCTTAAAGCGGCTTAACGACTCTTGGGGCCATTTTCACACCCACACTTGCTGCTGTACCTAAAATCAGTTTGGGGAGTTTCAGGCAGTTAACTTACCTGAGGCTATTACAGCTATTTTTACTTGCCAAGTGCTTGCCACTCCGAGACAGTCTCATCTCCAGTTTTCCTTTCCCTGATGCCTCCCCGGTGCTGCTATTTGATCAAGGCTATGTCCGTCAGATTTTATTGGTTTATACTGATGCAACGGGATTGAATGAGAAACAGGCCTGCGAAAAGGTCAGGAGTCAAATGAAAAATATGAATATCTCTATCCTCTGTTAGCTAGAATGATATTGCGTGATATTTGGAATGTTTTTTGAATAATTCATGAATGACTGGTGCCCGTCAAGTGGATGGTCCACATAACAGCTTATTGTCAAAATGTTAAATTCCTCAAGCAAAACAACCCTTTCAAAAACAGGAAATTTAAATGCTGTATTATATAAGGAATTATTAAGTTAGATAACTGAAGACTCAGCATCAGAGAATGATCGAACTAAATCTATTTCAAAGCTATTATGTCATGTCAGGGCCCATTGGGGGCAGGTCAGCCTTTTTTTCTGATAGAATTCTCCACACCAATAACAAAATTGATCCGTCTGCACCCTGCAGCACTTCTAGAGTAAATGCACACTATATTCTCTTTCCACTTAGGGAAATTAAACCAAGAAGGCTGTGCTGTACTTGCTCCCACACATCATCAAGAGCATCTCTTTAGAAAGCTCTGATCTGAGGCAACCTGCTGGCTACATGAGCACTTCATGAATCTGGATTGAAACAGAGACGACATTTGTTTAAAAACAGAGTTGCAAAAAAGCGAATGTCTGTTAGTTTGTGGAATCAAGAGATTTGTTATTGTTGTCAGTTGCAGTTCTCCCTTTCTTCCTGTCTGTCTGTCTCTCTTACTGCCTTTTTCTACCATTTATCTCCCCTCCTTACCCTTAGATTAGATAATCATCTCAAACACCCCCTTCAAGACCTCCTAGAGTTCTCTTTCTGAGCGCATAACTGGATCTGTGCTTCTATTTTCCAAATGAGACAAGACCACTTTAACTGGCTCGGGGGTCAATCTGAGGGGGATCTGATTGGGCTGTAATTGAATTTGAGGGGTCAGATCAAGCGCACAGCTCTTCCCCTCGACAGCTACGATAACCTCCAGAGAAAGGAAAGAGAGGAATAGGAAGGTGAACTCCGTCAGGAGCAGGAAAGATTAAATCTAGCAGGTTTGGAGTGGAGGCTATTTACTGTACGTGTTTGGGTTATATTTTGCTTTCACGATGAGAAGATTATGTTAGATGCAACTGATAACCTGCATGAAGGAGAAAAAAGTTGAGACCTTAACTTCACGCAGAAGCCTCTGAGTGGATGTGAGAGATGGATTCTTAATGGTGTTGCAGGGGTGAAGCATGCCAAATCAATTTCTCTCCCTTCATTAAAGCAGAGGCCACCTGAGCCTATTACCAGACATGGCTACATACACATGTTATCCCTTTAAGGCCGAGGATGTGACCTCAGCATTCACTTAGTGACCATCATCACAGACGGGTTCAGGGGGGCACTGAGATATATATTATCGCGGATGATCTTGGCCACAGGGTGGGCAGAAGTCTCTCCATAACCCTGTGCTCTTTATAAACCCCTTGAATTGGATTTTTGGTGTGTTTTGCGATGCCCATTATCAATTCAAGTCAATACTATACCCGAGTGTCCTGATTTGATGATGCGTCAGTGAGTTACTCGATGCTTATCAAATGAAGTTTGTTTCAAGATGTATGAGCAGTCAGGTTTTCTAATTAAACATCCTTCCATTAGAAAATAACATTTTTGCATTTCTGATTGATATCAGCAGGCCTTTGAGTATCAGAATGTGGAGTTAATTCGATTGGAGCTGAAATATATTCATTGGCTCCATGGTTTAAAAAAAAACAAAAAAGTCTCATTTTAACCAGGAACTCGCTTCTACTTTCATATTGCATGACTTACGTATGGTACCATTGTTTTGTGCTCTTGTGCCTCTCAAAAGCCTTCCCCTCCTGCATTAATGGACACGTGCACGTTTAAAAGCATTTCAATCAATGAGACTGAGTCTTCTAATGGGGCCTCCTTTCAGGAAGGGGAGCTGGAATATATGTTTTCATTACAAGGACCAGATTGCACTGTTCACTCAGCACACTCAGCCCTGTATTGAAATGAGAGGTGTGCTTCGTGATTACCGAAGAGAGTAAAAAGCTTCTCACAGACAGAGGATAGTGAAGATGGATACATGCGCTCTTTTTTCCTTCATCATCCCTTCTTTGATTCACCTTTTAATCGTGAAGGGATGAATGTGGCAGAGGAAGCTGATGATGCTGGTTGCATCCATACCTGATAATGTGTGAATGATGTCAGTGCAGCTGATGACTGGATTAAATTAATGATGATGATTTGATTCTGAAATGCAGGCCACAGTAATGCATTTCTCAAGTTTTAAACTCCAGCCTGTTAAAACAACAGACCATGAACAGAACACACAATGAACACTTCTCCTCAACACGTCGTACCAGAAAGGGGCAGGACAAAATTAATACGCATGTCTCTGAGAAATCTTTGGTTATGGACGTTTGGTGAAAACTTGTAGGGCTAGTTGGAGAACTACTGTAGCTGCCAAGCAAACCACTAAGACATTAGTCAACTGGAACAGTTGCTTGTGCAAGTCATAGCTCCGACTTTCTTTCCATTTTCTCTTTAACGTTTACCCGCTGTGGCATTTTGTTCTCAGAGTTGTACATCATTTAATTTGATAAAGAGGAAAAAGCTCTGCAAGCTAAAAACTTTGATGATGTCTTGCTAAGACAGTTGTAATACAGGAGCTTGGTAACTGTCACTTAGCCAGTTTGAGTCAATAATGTATAGTTTAACTTCATTTTTTTTTTGTAATTTTTTTTTTTTTTTTTGGATATATGTAAATATAGTAGTTATGATACAACATCGCTAATGTGCAAATTGGCAGGTGATGCCATCTAGTGACTTTTCAAGCAGGCTTTAGCTTCTTTCCTTTGAAGAGAGTTGGCAACACTGTTTTTCAGTGTTCCCAGATTACAAACAGAATTTTAGGAACTGCCTGTATATCAACAAAATAAGAGACAGCGCAACACAAGCTAAAAGCATTGCTCCATAGGGGATCGCAAGCAGGGATGGCAGCCATCAGATTCTTTGACAAAAATAGAAAAGGTGTTGTTTAATTACTGGGGTTTAAGGTGGTGTGAGAGCAGAGTGTGAGCATAGTATAAATAATTCTTGATAACAGCAAAGTGTTCAAGAGTGATGGTAGAATTCCTGCTTGTCTCACGTTGAGAGTGTTCAGATGTGTGGTGTCAATTTGTGTGTGTGTGTGTGTGTGTGTGTGTGTGTGTGTGTGTGTGTGTGTGTGTGTGTGTGTGTGTGTGTGT
>JBBMJY010000016.1:4560955-4587173 GCA_037833715.1 Toxotes lorentzi | reverse complement strand
GTGTGTGTGTGTGTGTGTGTGTGTGTGTGTGTGTGTGTGTGTGTGTGTGTGTGTGTGTGTGTGTGTGTGTGTGCGGGTGTGTGCGGGTGTGTGTGTACGTGGGGAGTGATTTCTTTCGTTCTCATCTGCAGCCTTTTCTCTGTGACTTTGTTCTCAGTTAGTAGGAAAGAGTGCCCTGCAAAGTGATTTCATATGTGTTAATGGCCAACAATCTTTTTTTTCCCTTTCTCTTACTTTATAATATGAAAATTTCTCCATTAGGTATAATTATAAATGGATGAAGTTTCAATTTCCCAACTTCCAGCAAATATAATTAATCAAACTAATTTGTGACACATTTAATAAACTTGATATTGCCTTTGGTAATGAATTGCACTTGAGCAAAAAATTAATTACTCTTCCCTATTGTGGCGTGCAAATACGGAAATAATTTAATTAGGATTTAAGACCCATTGCCAAGCCTTTTGCTGCATGAGTCTGCAGGTTTGGGTGGTGTTCTTTATGTAATGCAAATTAAGACAATATATCTATATTTTGTTGATATACTAAGAGAAAGGTGCATTTTTGTAAGCAAATCTGAATGACTGAAGGTCTTTTGATGCCTTAATGTGTCGAACAGGTCTTGAAGCCCCTGTATGGTCCTGTTTCTTCCATACGTGTACTTATTTAGAGTTTTGGCAGAATAGATGTCTAAAGGCTCCTTGATATACAGAAGGACAAAGTAGCTGGATAAACTGTATATTTTCACCCTTCTCCAAACAACTACAATCTAATTTTTGGTCTTTCATATTTTAGCAGTAAAGCATTAATTGCTTAAGACCTGTATTTTCTGGGAGCAGCTTGTAACTGGTTAACACCCCAGAATTGTGAGTCGTGACCTCTAGAGATCAGCAGTTAGTTCATCTCAGCTTTGTCTTCCCTACTGTCCTCACATCTCCCACTAGCCGACTGTACTATTTTAAGCAGCTATTTCAAGCGCTGCCTTGATAATAGCAGAGACGAGGAGGGTGGGAATTTGTGTAGTTTGCGTTTGACGTGGCAGAGATGCACTAAAATCCCATTCAAATTGCTCCTATGCACCCTATCCATCTTATTACCATCTGAGATTTTGCACTTCTGATGCTTCATCTTCATTCAGCTGTGATTAGGACGCTGCTCTGTGTTGTCTGACTACAGCTTCTGTTGTTAATGATGGTGAATGTCAGTGATAAAAGCCAACACACAAACCAAAGGAACCTCATCACAGATTCTTTTACAGAAGTGTTTATTTGCACCTTAGTAATGATATCTGTAACCTGTGTGCTCAGTGGAATATGATAATGTGATTTAAGATTAACAAATGATATATAGTGGGTGTTATCATAGCCCCTGTATAGTATTGATAAATTATGTGAATATGAAAAGAGGACTGGACCCCCAAACCCCTATCAGAAGTACATGTTTACTCTCTCTCTCTTTTTTAAACTACAGTTTTCATACAGTTCACTTTATCCATTACTAGTTTAACTGTTCACGCGTTACACTTAAAGCTCTCTATTTCAAACATTAATCTCAATAGCAACATGTTGTTTTGGGGTGTTACAGCTGACTCAATCTGTGGAAATGTTTTAATCAAATTTATATATTTTCAGGTTAGTTTTTTTTCTTTTTTTTTTTCTAAATCCATACTGCACTCCATATCACCATAACTAATACCTGAACAGAAACAGCATTTCACTTTAGTCTTTAAAAAATTACAAACCTCCAACTATTTTGTAATTATACTTCCCATTTTATTCAATCTTGTAGTGTATAAGCAAGAAACACAGTCCTCAACAGATTTGAAACTCCATTGTCAAAGCTTTCCAAGGCACAGTGACTATGTAACTATAATAAATTTAATCTCCACAATGTGATATTCACATGCACACATTAGCATATTTTACCTTAATGTGCAAAGTGTAGATATGCCAACTGGGAGGTCTGTCATTACTCATCGAGTAGAAAGGATATTTGATATGTAGACTACTGCCTTACTGAATATTTCTGCAGGCATTGTAGCCAATGTGACCCTGTTAAAACTTATTTTATAACGTCAGTGTTGAGAGAAACTTTAACTATAACTGGTGGGCATGGATAAAGTAAAAGTGCTTGACAGTTTATAGTGGTAATTATAATGGCTTGTGACAAGATGCTAGACATTTTGATATATTCTGTATTCATATAATTAATCTGTATCGGCAGTAATAAGCTTCCTTATGTGTTGCATAAGCTGTAGGGGGGAAAAAAGAATGTCTTAACTCTACTTTCATGAATTCATTGCTTATTCTTTGCTTAGCCATTTCCCATTATGTGGCTTTGGAACATGATTTCTTTATTTTGAAATGTCATTTCCTTAGACACTATGGCAAACACAGTTCACTGTTCTTTATTTACTTCCACATAAATGTTTCCAAAAATCATGTTTTGAAAGAAACAAACAAAATCAAGATGACAAACACAAGCGCATTCTGTTCAACGGATACAGTACACAACCTTTGTCAAATAAAAGTGCACAACAATCAGTTCCAGCAGAAACTTTGTTGTTGATGTATGCTTTGATTTTAAGTTACTCGTAAGGAATTTGCCACAATTCATTACAGTTAGTGCCTGAAAGGAATGCTATTTTCTTCCTATTTCCATATTAAAAAGAAATTCAAAAAGAAATTCACAAAAGAATAGATTATAGCCTCAGAGAGCAACAGATATCAGCCAGTAGATATACGGACTTTTAAAGTGAATGAGATCCCCATGAACATCACAAGTTGTGTGACTGAACATTTTGCATGAAATGACTGACCGTGCACAGTCATCACTGGGGAGTCTGTGGTGACAGTGAAAGTCATACATTTATGATATGTCATCTATTCTACGTCCTCCACTGAACATACAGTTCTGTCACGTACTTCTTTTAGAACACTGACTTGTGTTTCATCTATTTGACAGCAGGGAATTAATCTCATAGAAATTTCATTCTATGGACTAATACAGAAGAGATTTGAAAAAGCGAGTTGTGTGTGCATGTTTATCCGTGCTGCGATATGTGTGAGAGTGCGGGAGGGAGGGGGTGATGTTTTAAATTCTGTGTGTGTGTTTGATGCACACGGTATGTTTTGTGTGTGTATGTGTGAGTGCTACAGCAAAACCTCCCAGAGCCCCACACAGAGCCCGGCTGGGGTTGTATTATGCCTCACCAGCTCACTAGCACCCCCTACTGCTACGCCACTGAAGCCTAGTAGCAAGCTGATTTCACAGCTCTTCAGGCTTATGTGCATGCATGTTTGGTGTGTGCATGTGTGTGTGTCTGTGTGTATGTACGCATGTGGTCCAGGTGGATAGATGGGAGCCTGAAACCCTGCAGTGATGCAGACATGGTTGCTGAGCTCTTTTTGCCTTGTAAACCGGTTTCAGTTCAAGCCTTTAAGCACTACCCCTCACATTTTTTTCTCTTACAACATTCAACACATTCAATTATCTTTGTGACTTTGTGTTAAAACATTGAATGGTGCGTGTGTACATGTTCATGCATGGATACACTAGTTACTGGCAAATACACTATTGCACATCATTTGGTGAATTTTAGAGCATTGATCGAGTTGTTGAAGTCAATATTGTCCTGAGCTGTAAGTCACGTGAGTGTCTGTGTGTGTGCGTGCGTGTGCGTTACGGCTAATGAGGGAGGGCCGGTGCACTGCCCAGGGGGCCCTTCCTGGAGCGCTACTCCAACTCAGACAGCGGGATGATTAATGGAATGTAAATGTTGATGGATTATTGAACAGGGAAATGATAAAGTTGGCCCATGCTTCCATAAAAACCAGGCAAAGCACTTGGAGTTGATCTGCATGTGTGTATATGTGGGAGTGCACAGGGCTGTTTATAAGGGCAAACCCAACAGCCTGAGGCTTAAAAGCCACGACCCTTTAACCTGCTTTTAAATAGCTAAACAGGCAAGCAAAAACAAAGCTCGTAAAAAGAAAATACAGAGCAAAATCAATGGAATTTTTAAGTGGGTCATCAATATTCTGAGAAATAAAAATTACACTGATATGATGTAATTAAATCCTCAATTGAATAATCACATTAAATTACAATGTTTTCTGTTTCTTTCTCCTCTCAGATTTCATCGTAATTCACTTATAGACTTGTATCAAGTGTCAAAAACAGAGTGAGTGGGAAACCTCTGCTCTTTGTCTTATTCAATAGCTGTCAGCTCAAGTAATTAATTTCCAGCAGAAGGGAGGCACTCATGGACTCAATACTAAATGAGGAAAAATTATATGTCGGATAATACGCAGGCTTATGAATAGCTAGATGCCCCAGCTAATAAGGTGTATTTTTCTGGGGAAAAATAAACTCAGTCAAATGAAAACATATATCTCATATCAAACAATTTATGTTGTGGTTAATTAAGTCCTTTTATATTGCATGTATTTCAGGTTTGGGTAGCGGTGCATATCCATGTGCCTGTCTGGCAGCACCCTGACACATGAGCATACTGTACAGCAGGATGGTTGATTTATTGGCTGTAATCCAAAGTCATGGGGAAAAAAATAAAGGGAAAGAGCAGGAGATATGCTCTGAGTAAGATATATAGATTGGCAGTTTATGAATAAATATGATTAGATCATAAATCCTACTCAACACCAAGATGCAAAGTTAAATTAAGTGTCTTTTATATACCAAAGGAGAAAAGTTGAAATATACTACAATATAAAGGAATAAACAGAGCGAGATCCTACAACTTGTATCCTTGACTTTGAATTTCACACCCCCATATCTCAGCATCTTATCTCCTCTTGGATGATTAAAGTTCAGCTCAGCGGATTTGAATCAACAGACAAACTTCAGGGGGAGAAAGAGGATTAGTCGATTGTTGCCCTCGCCACACTTGAGCTGAATACAAGAAGCCCTGCTCTTGCCGGGCAGCCTGTGTGCTGTTTTTACGAGACCTCCTCTATAGAAACACATACCCCATACCAAACGAAGCTCCTCTAAAGGCCACTTGCATAACTCTTCAGTGAAGAATGACCTTTTATTTTTTTACTGGTACGACACCAAGTCACAGCCAAAGACTGAACAGTATAATAAGTTTCATGACTCACACAGCGACTCTGAAAAGGTTTATTTATAGTAAACCATAATTTTCTCTCTTTTTGGAAAATGTTGCAATTCAAGAGCAAACGTTAAAATAGCTTTTTCCTTTTATAGCACTCAAAAATGATCTTTGTGATCACTTTGTAGGATAAGTTTGGAAGTTTGTTTGGACATATCATTTGTAAACAAACACAGACAGTGGTGGAAGAAGTATTCGGATGATTCACTTAAGTAAAATTTGTAAAAAATAGTCCAAGTAAAAGTCGGGCATTGAAAGTGCTACTTAAGTAAATCATTATATACTATATCATGAGATTTTTATTACTGATGCTGATGAAGTAGCATTGTACTGTTGTAACTGACCAAGGTAGTGCTAATTTTAAATAACTTTACATACTGTTTGGTAGTAAAATCTATGTCAATACATAATGTTTTAAAGGTGAATCAGTATAAACTAGTATGAAATTAAATATTCAAATAAAGTACTTCAAATGTGTGCTTAATCTAGCACTTTAGTAAATGGACTTCAGTTTAGAAGTAACAATGGCTATGATGCAAAGATGAAAAGTAAAATAAAAATGCATTAGATAATCATGGCATGCAAAGATAAACAGTGAAAAGAAAACAATGTATACAGTGCCAGTTATGATATGGCCAATATATTGTTGTCCAAGCAAATATGAAGACATAGACAAACAAAAGGACATCCATTTTACTGATGATAAACTGTGTTGCTCAGCATGCAGTGCCACCCTCAAAACATAACCATGCCAGCCTGTGGCAGATGCCGCAGTCTCAGCCTGCCTGCGTGGTGACAGGCTGTGGCTCTCTGGCTAACAAGCCAGTTGTGGAAAAGCACAGTTATGGCGTGAAGGCCTCCCCGGTGCTGTGCCATTACACTGCTCCCGGCAGGGTTGAAGGAGATCATCATTTTCACATAACAAACCGTAATTATTATTTTGCAGACAGCTTCCTCAAATGGAAAATTAGCTTCCACCAACCGAGTGGCTTTCCACCCCCATTCATCGGCAACAATTTACCACGCAAAGAAAAACGGCGTAAATGAAACCAGTCGCAGGAAAAGCGATCCCTACCTTCTGTTTGCAGAAGCCATCAACCAGCTCACAGAGGAGATGTGCTCCTAAGATGTTGGGGAGCCTACAAAGAAAGGCAACAAATTGCTGTTTGTGGTACAATTTACCAGTGTTTTTGTCCAATTCCTTTGGATGCACAAATGATTGCATTCATTACAGAAATGTCTTTTGTCATGCTTGGATTTAGCAGCTGGTGTTGCATATAATTATTTGCACAATCTGGTGTTGTTCACAAACAGTATTTTCCATCAAATGTGATGGCATACATCACATCTGAAACACCAAATACACCACCAGCAATGGTTCTGTGCCTGGACATTTACTCATCATCATTGTCGTTGTCAACATTCAAAACACCATATCTAAGTATCCTCATGAAGTGACGTGGTGCTTCAAATATATTCCGTGTGCTCATGTGAAAGCCCTCAATCATTTTCTTAAACTGTTAATAAACATGCGAAATTCACCTTGAGCTCCCATTGAGAAGACTGTGAGTGATCGATTGATTATCCCGGTCACTCATTAGCCAGATCATTTCCTTTCACCAAATGATGAATGGCATGAGGGAAGTGTCAGAGGTGTGTGGGATGTAAAGAGCAAAACATGATGGGTCAGGCAGTTAGGTGATACTTGAATATCAAGGGATTTCTGCATGTGCTTGCAGTTTTTGTATGCTAACTCATTCATTTGTTTAACTGTTAAAATCACAAAGGTTTCAACTCCTTATAGCTTCTTAGCATATCGAAAGAAATCCCAGAAAAACATTTCATTTTTTCAGAAAGACAGATGAAAGAAGTGCTGAATGAGAGACCACACACTGAGTTATAAAAGCTAGAGGAACTGAGACTGGCCCAGATATGATTCATGATTTCAGCTCTGTATAGCCTATTTAGTCATGAATATTTAATAGCATATAGAAAATCTAAACTCAGGGGCTTTGAGTAGGAGAGCTGATCACAGAATTTTAGTCTACAGTTTTAGTAATAACTGATATTTTCTGTTTGCTATCTTTTAATTTTGAGTGCCTTTTTTCTCTCATTGCTGTCTTTGCTGTCCTTGGTTCAACTTGGCAGTAGTTCACACTTATGCTTTTATTGGCAGCCAAACCACTGCAAAAACTAGCCACGAGCTAACACTGGCTTGTGGTTGGCCATAACCTAACGGTAGCTTAGAGCGAGTCTTAGCTCTGACCGTCTGTCGTCCTTCCTTTTGTGCTCTGTGTCTCCTCAGTGACAACCTGCCATTTACACAGATGTTGTGTTCAGTGAGCAAAATTAAGGTCAATTTTCCTAAGATTACCTAACATTAGCCAGTAAAAGCTACTGGCCATACCAGAACAAGAAAGGTTATATCAGCAAAACCCCTGTGTAGCAGAAAATGAGGGTGTACTTACTCTTTAATAATACTTGGCTGCTCATTGATATTTCCCTATAGGAAGAAAATATTTTCACGTTGAAGTTGCTCTCAAATCTATAGTATCTGACTCATATTCTGGTATACTGTTCCACTCCATTCAGAGTATGATTTATCTTTCCATTACTCACAATGAGTGTATGAGTACCTGACCTCTGTATAATCCATAGATCCGTTTCTTTCATCCTCTGTGCAGTTCACAACAAATTCAATCATACATGTGGATTGCTTTCATTGATTCTTACATTTGCCCTGTCCCACAAGACCAACATGTATTCGGCATCACCTTATTCCCCTTTACACACCTCACTGCTCTCTAATAATATGACCCTTTTGCGAGAAACAAGAGGTTCCCCGTACAGCCCACTGGGATTAGACCAATTTAAGATATTCACAGTGGTGGGGCTAACATATCATTATGCGTTAAATCTCTGGACGAACCACATACTAATTAATTGAATCATAGCAATACATGGGTAGGGCCAGAGGCTACAGATGGAGGGAAGTAGGCCTTGTGGAGAAAGATGGAAAATCACACGAACATGGATGGGGGAGGAGATGAGAGGTGGGGAACAACCTCATGGGGATTGTGGCTTAAGGCAACCTCTTTTCTAGGCAACAGATCTTCAGTGCATGTAATTAGACAGGGCAGAGTGGGGGTCTTGGCAGCATTTTTCATTTAATATATTGCTGATGTGTCTTGCTGTCTGTGATGAATGTAAAAGGGGGGGGTGTCAAATAAAAGCTTGCACCAGAAGCCACTAAATCAAGATTTATTTAAGCATGTGGATGGAATAAAATTCAAACGATGGACTAAGCTGGCACCACGGGACCTGAAAAACGTGTGATGTATTAATGTCTTGGTATGTGAACATAACTTCATCTTTTATGATTATAGACATTGTCTATTAGCTCTGCTGGTTACAGGAAGTGGCATGCCTTGGTGGGTTGACAACAGAAGTCACAGAATGGGGTGGAGGCGGGGGGAAGGGGGTGGGATGGGGTGGAAAGATGACTCTGGTGTGGTCGAGTAGTTTGATAAATGATTGGTTTGTCTTGCTGAGATTATTTCATTCTTCTTGCAAATTGGATAGCATGCGGATATTAGGATGAATGCTGTTGAGCCTCAAGCATCACAATGATGCCCAGTGATGTATGTTTGCAAGGTGCATTCAAACAAAGCAGGAGCCAGAGAGAAACCGTGGAACAGGGGGAAAGAAAATGAGGGTGCGGTTGAAAGATACTGTACGTCCCTGTTGATGAGAAGCAGAGAGAGTGGAGGAAAAAAAACATATAGGATTCTACAATGCTGCAATGAAAGAAAGCGGGAGAGATGTGGAAACATTCACGACTGTGATAAGAACGTGAGCAATGCACGCACTCACACAAAGCCTGTTCCTTTACACACTCTTCTCCATGCGGCGCTCCAGTTGGTATTCAGTTCATGAGGTAGAACGGGGGAAAAGGAGCTTCAGTCCTCTCCCGTCCTACTCTCTTTTTCTCCCTCTCCGGCTCTCCATCATTGTGCCGATGATAGATGGAAATCTCAGACTGCTGTAAATTGAACATTGCGTCCAGCAGGCCAGCCCTTCCCTGCTGCTATCATTGACATCATACGGCGTAGTCCACCGCTGACAGGCTCGGGCTTTAATGGAATAGTTTGAAACGCTCAAGTGTTGACAATAGTGCACGGGATGGGGGGCTAAACCACTGCTGGAGCACTGACAGAAATGATGTTGCACAAGTTTGAATGGACAGTTGACATCAATAAACTGCTAGAATTGGCTAGGTTTTAATAGAGTAGATTTGCATTTACAGTAGATTTGGGTATGGAACAGTTGCCTCAGGGGATGTGAAAATGAGAATAAATTAGTCAATTAAGTCTATTTGTATATTGACCTTGATGGCTTGAGTATTTATCTGAGTTTTGCTTTCTTTTACTGAACTAAAAACCAGGATACCCTCACAAAGGATAAAGCAAAAAGCAAAAAAAAAAAAAAAACTCTCCCATCTCAGCAGCTGCCAGCCTTTCTCTCTGCCTCTCTCTTTCCCTCTCTCTCCTCTCCCTCTCTTCTTTATCTTTCTCTGGGTGATGTCTCCAGTTCAAAGCACACACTGCACACGGACGGGGACTTAATCTGTCGAGCATGCTACAAAGGCGACCTTGAGGGGAGGTTTGATTGAGGTGTTCAAAACCCGGGTGAAAAAGAGGATTGATAGAATCAAGCAAGTGAGATTACTTCACATTCTGTACCACACCCACCCCGCCGACCTGGGGATAGTGTTGCAAATGAAGCACCAGCACAAGTTTGTGAGGAGGGGGGGGCGGAGGGTGAGAATGATGGGAGAGCCAAGAAAAAGAGAATGAAGGTTGGGAGAGGAGAGAGGAAGAGGAACGAGAGGACAGGAGAGAGGGAGAGCGGGGAGATGGCATCTTAGACAAAAGAAAGGAGAGAAACTTGCTTTTATACTCTCGAACTTCTGTTAGAGTTGCATGATCAAACTAAAGAGTCATGCAGGCAGTGAATATTGATGCCAGAGTTTGACTTTTTTTTTTTTGCAGGCTTTGTACTATACAAGTTTTTTGATTAGTTCCACAAATCCTTAAGCTTCAGTTGTATATGTGCGCAAGGAAAAACTAAATAAATAAATAATCATTCTGACTGTCTGCAGTGAATGGAAAATATTTTAGAAAAAGATGTTTGAATTTGCGCAACTGAAAACCTTGCATATTTGTTTGCTCATAGCTTCCTCTCCTCAAGAGGGCAAAATTGCTGGTGCCTATTGATTCCTCTTGTCTGGCTTTGGAGCTATGCTAAGTGGAACACAGCTTATTTGATACATACTCCTTGTGTTGTTACATAAATGCTCCTTTGTGTGTATTTCCTCTTTTCATCTTCTCCCGCTCTTTAAAAAAGGGGAGTCGGGACGCTCTCGGCATTACAGTCTCAGCTGCATTCATCAGTAACGAGAGCCTCGCAATTATTCGCCTTCTTCAGTCAGAAAAGTCAACCTGCCAGTATCTGCACACAGATGAATGACTGTTGTCTCCTCTGCCGGATTATTAGCCAGGAGATGTGTGTACACCGACGTCTCTGACACCTCTCTCTACCCCCACCACCCTATTCAATATGTTCTCCTTTGTGTTTCTCGTCAGGAAAACAAAATGCTGTTGGGAGGGAAGGGAAAAGGCAGCAGACTAGAGTGCAAAGCTTGATGAGAGGCTTGATGATGACAAGCGTGAAGGATCTGATATAGGTGCCCCCTAGAAAGCTTTATTGCTACTTGCTGATAAGACGAAGGAAAAGTAGTTTACCAGTTTTCACCCTTAGGTTGAGAAAGTAGAGAAGCCACGCAGCGAACATAAGAAATGAAATCAACCTGCATAGGATGTGTCGTTTATATCTATCAGGCAAATGTGGAGTTTTATTAAAGGAATTGACACAACCGCACGTTTGTAATGACTACAGCACTTCATGCTGCGATATATCATTCAGTAGCGTTGTAAGGAAATATCTTCCTGTTATCTATCCACAGTGATCTGTCAATACCATCTTACTGTCCATAATTGAATGGTTAGGTGTGTGCTTTACCTCGTCCAATTCCCATTAGCAGTCTTTTACTTTCTGTCCATGCTCTTTAGACCGTTAAGCGGTCAGCCAGGAGAAAGTCCAGGCTGGGGGCCCCATTAATTTTGGTTACCGTCTTGTCTTATGGCCTCACAATGTCCGTGACCAGCAATAAAGACCAGAGAGCTATTATTTAAGGAGGAAAGGTGAAAAGGAAAGCAGAGCAAATGGAATGGGGGCTTAGCTCAGCTATATGGACACAGTTTCACATCAGAGAGCTGCTGTCATCAGGGAAAAAGATATGTTTCAGGTCTCCAAGGAAGTGTTAGAGACCATGTAGAGAAAGAGGGAGGAAAACGGATGATTGTATCTGTCCAATGAAGAAGGGGACCTGAAACAGTAGTTAGAATAGCAAGTGTTACGAACAGGCTACTGGGAGAGAAGCAACTGAGAAAATAATGTGAAGCAAACAAGCCTAAATACAAACCCTTATTTGTCTCCTTCATGGCTCTTCAGCACATGGAAATAAGTGGCTGAAATGTGACACTTTGTTGACTTGCCAGAGCAACATTGTCATGAGCGATTTGCATAACTGTATACAATGCGCAAAAATCCATGAGCAACTTCTATCTGAAGGCAACGCGCGGCCTTGAAGATGATTTCAAGATGTTGTGCCCGATGTGCTTCATGCTGTCTGTCACGCTCCAATCTCCTCTCCTGTTCTCCACCCGACTGCAAGGCACTATATCTCTTCATTCCTTTTATCCGCTACTCAGGAGATGAATCCCGGCAACAATCATTCCACATGCGCTCAAATGACACCGCAGCACAAAACTGACAGACACACTGACTTGGACATAGATTCTCCTTTCTCCCTCTTCTGCTGCTGCACAGCTGTCCGCCACTCCTTCCTCCTCTCCCCCCTTCCTCCTCCTCCTTCCTTGGAAATGTGCAGCAATTCCAAATGCGATTGTCACATCAGTTTCTGCCGGTCAAGGGAAAAAAGAGGGAAGAAAAGCAATGAAAATGATGATTTCTCTCTCCTCAAGTCGGGGCCTGTCGTATGCAATCTACTTCGACATTCCACCTCATCAGCTTCTCTATTTAACAATTTTGTGCACAGAGGATATAAAAAAGCCTGCAGACTGGTGAGACTATAGTGGCAGGTGCCTATTCAAACACTGAATATTAATGGCTGGGAGAGAATTAGGCCGAGGTGCGCTCACAATTATTATTCTCTTCACTTAAAAGCACATGGCCATTAATTGTCATTTCATTTTTATATCTTGCCAATCTGTTTGTGCCAGCCTGCTCATTCCTCACATTAAAGGCATGTGACACTTTGCCCACAGCCACAAAAAAGGGAATGTAAAGATATGCATGCAAGGACCTTGTCTGCAAGGATCACAAAGGGAGCGACGGAGTAAATGGAAATGCACAGAGCGAAGGCGTGACTCATCTGACGGCTGCCACTGAATGTCTCACTTTTTAATCTGAGGATTGTATTTGATTGCATCTCCAGTGTACTCGGGGACTTTACAGAGACATGTTCGGCACTGGGTCACTGATCAGAGAATGAGCCTGGCTATGTGATCTGGCATCGCGACAACTGGCTTGTCAGAGAGAAACAGGTCAGCCTCAGGAGAAGCAAAGATGCAAAACTATTGTCTCTTTGTCAAAGATAACATGAGATGAAAATATTGCAGAAGTGAGCCGCCAGGCAGGGAGCTTAGTCAGTAGGACAAGACACATTTCCTGTGCTAACCATAACATGCACTGATTTCTGTCAGATTTCTTTCATTTGGCCATTGGCCATTAGCACATCTCTCTTTTTTCTCTACGTCAGACTCAGGCTCTGGATCTGAGTAGCAGTTTCCATCCATGAAAAACATCTAAAACATGTCTGAAATGAGAATAGCTTGTTTATGTGGTGCTTCAGTGTTTGAGGAACCAGAGTTTGGCTAATGCAGGGGGGAGGAATAGATGATTCAAAATGGACCACTGAGTAGGCTTCTGCCTCATTTTAAGCGAGAGTGTGTTTGTATCCTGCTTCATTAGGATCAATGAGCAATGTGCAGTTGCACCGTGGGTGAAAGGCCTCTCGTTAGTGATTGAGATCGAGGTGCTGCTGAGGTGGTGGGCGTCAACCAGAACACAGTTCCAGGCAGATGATACAGTGCTGTGTGTACAACATCTGAGGAAAAGGCTTGAAGATGAGATTTGAGCCAAATAGTCCTGAATAAATACAGAAAATATTTTTCAGCTTTTTATACTTTTTGTTGAAGATACAAAGGGAATGACTTCTATCAGTGAAAGCGTTCCAATTACAGAAATCCTAAAATAGCTTGTTTTACCAATTTATTTTAACTTGGGTCTAATGAGTGGTAAATTAAAGAAAATTAAAATTAAAGTAAATAAAAAATGTTTTTTTTCTACAGTTATATATGTTGCTAAAATAAATGCAAAGCCACTTTATTCACACCTATGCTGTGTCAAATTACACAGAACAGATCTTTGCAATGTCACAGCCCAATATTCACCTTGTTCCTAATGAGCACTTGTAGAAATTGTTGCTGTCATTTTTCGTATGCAAATTACCTGCTTTCAGACTCAGAGGTGAGCAATTCAGCTCAAACTGTCATCTTGAAAGGCAGGACAGAATGTACGTTCTCAAGCTCAGGTTTAGTCATTCGAGTTCACAGCAATTTATTTGTGTTTGACAGTGAGACTTTTGCTGGTAGCAAACGGGTTTACAACCTTTGTCAGCAGAACAAAGACCCCAAACATTTACAGTGACTCTCTGTCAGCTGGTACTGTATAATATCACGTTAAACAAACCATCAGCATCGACCTAGGATCAGATGTATATAAGAATGATTAACAGTTTGAGGGAAAAAAAAAATCAGGAGACTGTTGAAAAAAATATTTTCATAGGTGTAAAGAGAGAATTGCAGAATGCATTATAGACTACACTCCTGCCAAAGAAAGTTTGAGGATCTGTATCAAAATAAATAAATGTGACTTACTGTGAGAAAAGTATCTAAACCTCTTTTTCTGTTTGAGGTTCCTGGAATCACGGTGCCTGATTTAACCGCTCAAAATAACATTGACACTGTTCCATCAGCTTGATATTTAATGATGTTTCCCAATATTTTGAGAATTGCTTGAACATGAGTTTGACAGCTACAGAAAAGAACACATTTGTTTAGGGCTGCAGCTATTTTCAATTAATCTGCTGATTATTTTGTTGAATAATTGGTTAAACGTTTGATCGTTAAAATGTCAGAAGTGTTTGCCCAAAACATGGTTAAATACAATGGATTCATATTCTGTTTATCTGTGGTTGGTGTTGAGAGTATTTTGTATGCAGCACCACTCTCCCAAAAATCCAAATAAGCCTAATTGGATTTCTGCTATCAGAGATTTATAGCAGTTCATGAGACTGAACCTCTCCAAGGTGTAACTGACCCCAAATAGATTTAATGTCACCATTTCTTTGTCTGTGAATGACTTTTTTTTTCAGACAAAAGATATATATATAATTGTTCATTCATACACGGAGAACACAAATATATACATAATAAAAATATATATCCTTAATTTAGTGCAATAAAATGCATTTATGTCACTGTCTCACTAATCAAATCCAATGTGCACACTCCATTTGTGGCAAATACATGTTAAGTTAAAGAAAAAAAAGAATAAATAAAGAGAAAATTTTGCAAATTAATTGTAATGCTGACTCCTCAAACTTGTCTAACCTCTGTACAAAAACACAGAGGAAATAGAGAAACTGAGAAAAAACTAATTTGCAATAGTGTAAAAAAAAACAAACTTGTAAACTACTAGAATATAATTAGAAATTCAAATAATCACATTATAAATGCACATGGTGATGTTCAAAATAACAAGAATGGTAATGAAAATAATTATCAAGTCTTTTTATCAGCTGTACCAGCCACTAACATGACTGTACTGTAAATACTGTATATGAATGTAAGTGTCTAAAGCACTATACCAAGTGGGTATTTAGATGAATGTCTGGTTATAACCTCCTTAATGTAAAACCAGCACCAACATTTTTAATGTCTTGACACACACACAGTGCACAAAGAGAAAGATAGAAGAGATGAATTTACTGAAACTATAGAATCCTTGCTGCTTATGTGTCAAAATTTGCCATTGTGTGTGACACTACCACTATGCACGAGTACCTAAGTGAATTAATATCATCTGTCATGACTACCTACATGCTCCCCTTGGTCCCACCCACCCAAGGAAGTGTAGCAGCTCCCCAGGCAAACACATTCCCTTCTTTCCACTCTTCAGCTTCATCTGTCACAGATACTGTAGCTTCACCCTCCTCCCTTCTGTTGTGTGCCACCACCTGATGCACACACACGCACACACATATGTACACGAGTGCGCACACAGACATGCACACATACACACTATAACTGTCTAAATGGCAAACTCACGCCTATTTAATCTGTCACAGTTCTAAGCGCACACACTCTCACACACACCTTTGTGACTATCTGAGTGACAAGCATGGCAATATCAAACTATATTCCTCATGGCTGCCATCAAGGAGGAGGAAAAATAACCTTCCTCAACTAGCCCAGCATGTGTACAAAGACGGAGATTAATCAGCTAAAGAAAGGGGGTTAGGAAGAGAAATGAATATCAGAAACCCCTGACAAGTTCAGAAATCTGGAGTCCAGATGGGGAGCATGTACCAACCCAGATGCCATTCAGATTTTTTTGCTTTGTTTTGTTTGTGTGTGTGCATGTGTGTGTGAGTGACACAGACCTACACAAACACACAAACCAGAAATCAGCTATATTTCAGCCTATTATGCTTCACTCAGCGTAATTATTACCCTGCTTTTTATTATTACCATTCTCGAAAAATCAGTCTAGAAAATTGCATCAACTTGACACACGTACACTTACACATGTCTGTATTGTACAAAGAGTGCGTCCTGCCC
Source organism: Toxotes lorentzi (assembly GCA_037833715.1). Classification (NCBI taxonomy): domain Eukaryota; kingdom Metazoa; phylum Chordata; class Actinopteri; family Toxotidae; genus Toxotes; species Toxotes lorentzi. Next base: position 4,570,994 of record JBBMJY010000016.1, on the reverse strand, counting down.
TCCTCTTCAGATTCTCAAATAAGACACTAAAAATCATTGAACGCGTATCTTGCCTTGCATTTTCCCCCTGCTGGCTCACCTGTCAGTCACACATGCATAATGCCTCACACCTGCAGATACTTGGAGGCTAAGAGGGCATTCCAGTGACTACAAAATATATTCTTTTTCTTTCAAATTAAATAGAAAACATTAATAATACATTTGAAAATCACTTTAACATGATTTTTGACAGCACAAAAATATTGTGTACCTTCTGTTAGACTCAACTGTTTTGAGCTTCAAAACAACAACAGTGACATGTTGTTTTGTCTTGTTTCAGGAAAAGCACAGATGTAAGAATTAGCATTAATTATAGCTCTGAAACAAACGTCTGCAGTAAGCCATGCTGGTAAGCCAGTATGCACAACAGCAGTTCCCACACACTGCCATCATTAATGTTACTAGTTACACCTGTGTTTGACCAATCAAAATGGCTAAGGCTAAGTACAGGACCCTTAAAACTGTTCTGAAGTACAGCACTTAAGTCAATATACTTTGTTGCTTTACACCCCCTGAAGAGTGGAAGTTGTTTGCCAAATGTGCAGAGAACCACTGGGGATGATGCACAGGTGGTTTGCATTGTGAAGTGTGTACCGGTACAATATAAAGCATGAGTTTTTTCAGCTCTCTGTCACAGCCTGGCTCTCTGGGGTGTCCCTTACACTCATTATTGTTTGTGCATACCTCCCCAATTTTCTGTGTGAATTCAATATCTCTTATCACAGCTGGAAAGCTGTGGCATGCACAGTGCTCCAGCTAATGGGCTGCGGGAATTACAGTGTGGCGTGCTGGCAACATAAGTGGGTGAAAATGTCAAGTTGTATTTTCTTAAAACTTTTGTTTTACAACAAAAAAAGCTATGGAAATGTATGTGTTATAAATTTCTTATATTCATTACAACGAGCAGTACATGCGCTGTAATTCAAAGCTAGGCTCTTTTTGCATTAGTTTACTACTCCTAGTATTTCATAGGGTTTCACAGTGTTTGTAGTTCACTAAGATGACACAAGTTGGATTTTTAAATTACTTTGATGTGTTAATTCTGTTTGAAGCCCTGCTGCTACTGTGTTTGCAGCTGGCTGCTTTTCAACAGTCATGTCTTTAAATAGAGCTGTTATTTAACAAATTCAGCCCCACAAAAGTTAATGGACTGAGATGAATAGTAGCGTAGCAGGTAAATTAATTGGAAAGATGGCTGATTTTTTTTTTTTTTTCAAAGAGAAGTCCAGTTTACATAAAAGCCTGCTGGAAGCAGTTGGGTAAAAGTCAATGCTTGTATCTGGGCAGACCATGAAAACAGGCCCTTTAATCTGCAGGAACGTTCTGTCATTATCTGTATATTAAATCTCACTATTGAGTCAAAAGTCATATTAGCATTTGCCCTGACTTTGTAAATTCTGTTTTCTAAGGTAAGGTGCTTCTCGTTCCCACACTCTTACACAACCCGTTCTGAACAAACAAGTTATTCTGAGGCTGTCTCTCACATCCGAATTATCCATTCATCCATCCATCTTTTAAACAGCTTCTCCTGTTCAGGGTCACAGGAGGCAGGACCCTATCCAGGCACACACTGGGTGAAAGGTAGGGTACGCTGTGAACATGTCGCCAACCTGTCTTGGGGCTAAAACCTACAGACAGACAAGCATTCACACTCAAATTCACACTTATGGGCAATTTAGAGTTTTCGCTTCACCTCAGCTGCATGTCTTTGAACTGAGGAAAGAAAGCTTTACACCCAGAAGAAACCCATGCATACAGGGGACAAACAGGCAAAGCTCATGTGAAAGGCCTCACCAGGCCAGTAGATTTGTAATGTGACTTGTGAGGTTCCAGGAAGCAAAATAGATAAACAAATAAATACTGTTGGAGCCCTATTGGCTACCATTTTTTTCTGCTCTCAGTGAATTATGTATGACCTCTGTCACTTCCAAATACCCATTAAGTATACGCAACAGGCTGTATGACAACATTTTTCCTATAAACCCACAAAAACATGTATTACCTGTACAGTGTATGGTGTCTTTTTCTGCCTTTTAAAGACTGTAGGCTAACATCTGTGATATGGGACTGATCTGGAAAAAAAGTTCTTATGTGATATCCCTAGAGGTCCTTATTGTGTGAGTGAGAAGAGTGAAATGAGCGAATGTGAACATACTCTCTGTAACATTGGTAAATGTGCAGTGCTCGTCTAGAATTGGAAGAACTCAGTAACTTGTTAATTTATATGCATACCAGGAAGTGTAGCTGGCATCCTCTGATTGGCAGGCTTCTGCTGGGTGAGAGTCTATAGACAGTAAACATGAGAATTCTTGATCTTATGCACCTTGGAGAATAAATTTTCAATCAACTAAATTACTACAAACTGAATTATCCATGGTATACCTGGCTAGAACCATCTAGATATTTGGGGCCCTGTGACAGTTGCCTGCTTTGCCCAGTTGGTTTCCAGCTTTGGTTTTAGTCAGAGGCATGTATTGATTGCTGAAAGGCCCGACTGGGCACAGGCCCAGGGACCCAAGGGGCTTCACCTGGAAAATGTCACAGAAAGAGACATATATCAGCTACAAAGAGACACAAAATGACTACAAAGAGACTGAAAGGAGTACAATGAGACAAAAGCAACAAACGTGGCAGACAACCACAAAGACAAAAACAACTACAAGGAGACATAAAACAACCACAATAGAGACACAACAGAAAGATATAAAACCACTTCAGAGAGATGCAAAATCATTACAACAAGGTATAAAATGTTCACAAAGGGACACAGCTACAGAGAAATAGGAGTACAAAGAAACGTAAAATGACTGCAAAATGGCACAAAATATCCACAGAGAGATGAAACATGGCATGTGTGCTGCTCTTTTGTAGTAGAGGTGGGGGGCTTTTATTTGTGTGTGTCCAGGAGCCTACTGTCTCATAATCCATCCATGGACAGAGGTATAACTTTAGTAAATTCTAAGATGTGGTCAAATCCATTTAAACTTTGTTGGACATCAGGTAAAACTGAATTTTTTATCATATGCTGTGTCTTTCCCCCATTTCATTTAGGCCTACAGTAAAGTTGAAGTTTGGGTTAGTCCTCATTGGATTCCATTTAGTGTTAAGCTCCATCAGCTATATTGTTGCCAGACGTTGTTGTCATTTTGAACCCGTGGCCATGTAATCCATCAATGAGAGGTGTGGTGTCAGTGCCGTTTGAAGATATGATTTCTTTGTTCCTCTGAGGCAACACCTTTGACAGCCAGCAACAAGTTTGAAGATCAGACTTGAAACAATGCGCTCAGCAGGAACATAAGAGCTTGTTTTGGGGATTGACACCTGTGCTTCAGATGAACTGTTGGGTGTCACTCAGATAGCCGACACATCGTTATATCAACAGCTTGTGACCTTTCTGAATGCCAAAGCAAGGGGGCTTTGTTCGAATCAGAGCGACAGCAGAAATGGCCTTGGATTACATAAAGTAGAAAAGTAATGAAGGGCAGGAAACCCTCATCTCTTCGGGCTGACTTGTAGGTCTACTCTTCAAGCTACAAGTTCAACTTCCAGGTGTTATGAAGAGGGATTCTCTGGCGGGCAATTAAAACACTGTATAGCTTCTGTGTCTGCACGACTGTTTGCTCATCCACATGTGGAATAAATGGCTTTATTAAAATTCATGTGGAGTATTGTGTAGCTAAATAGCCTGCCCTAATCTCTTTGCTGTCTTTTTCTCTCTTTCCATCCATCTTTTTCACTTGGACCAATCCGACATGTCCTTTTTTTTATTGCTGCTCCTTCTTCTTTCTGTCTGTTTGGGTTTTTCCCTCTTTAACTCCCCCACCAAACCCCGGTTTCACTCATTTTCTTTCCCAGACCACCTCACCCTTTCTCACAATGTTCCCTCCTGTCTGACATCACTCTTTTCATGGACCCATCTCTGTCATCCTGTGTGAGTGTAGAGGCTCATTGCCATGCCTAGGAGCAGGTGCGAGGTCCAGGGAGATGGGTTTGGAGAGACGAAGCGCTCCCTGACAGAACAGGAACAGGATCGGTTGAGGAGAATTAACCCAGCAGGCCTTTCTCCTTTCCCTTCCTTTTTTCTCTTTCTGTCTGTCTCTCTCTTTCTCTCGCTCTCACCCCATCTGTTGGGACAAAGCTTCCAGACTGTTACACACACACACACACACACACACACACACACACACACACACACACACAAGGTGCAAGTGAAAAGACAGTGGTGCTGGTTCGCAATGAGAATAGCATGGGTGCAAAAAACAATCTTGGTTTGCTCTTTTGTTGTTCATTTCTCACCTGTTTCCATCTTTTCTCCCGTTTCAAGCAGAGATTTGTTAAAAAAGACAGGGGTGAGGGTGGGCTGAGGGGTGGTGTTAAAACAGGATAAGTTTGGAATTTAAATCTAATCAATAAATGTGGAGTCAGTTTTCCAGAGCGGCAATATCCCATTTTGTCTGTCTCAGGAATATCAAAACTCTGTCATCTGCTTGCCTTAAAGTAACAGAATCACATGAACGGTGGCTTTCATATATTCCATATACTTTCACTCACCTGACGCAGTGCAGTCCGCAGTGAGGGGGTTAACCAGAGGTGTCTGTATCTTGTGTTATTAATTTGTCTGGCTGTCAGTGGAAACACACAAATGTCTGTATTTATTTTGGTGCCCTCTCAGGCTCCATTAGAGGGTCAGGTTATTACTTTTTGATTGTATTTATTCCCTTCTGCCTTTCATTTCCGCTATCTTCACAGTGCAATATTACCTGGAAATACACTTCCCCTCCACTCCACTGTCAGAATTTGACTGATTGATCTTTAAATAAATATATAACTGTTACTTTATTGCTTTGGTATGATGAAATGCTGTTATTGTACAGGGTAGGAGAGATCAGTTCAGAAACTGTCTGTCGATCCTAATACTGTATTGTTACACTCATTGTTATGGGTATTGTTGGTGTGTATGCAGTACAGCACAGCTGTGTTTCATTCTTGCTGTGGTAGGCCTGACCGCCTCTAATGAGAAGCACACAACAGAGTGAAGTCCATTTCTTCAAAGCAAGACTATGTAACTTTTGAAAGAAAAAGAAAATTAGTCAATAATCTTCTTAGAAATGAAAAGTTTAACTCACAAGCAATAAAATGAAAGTTTTTTGAATTCACTCACACTCTGGCACGACCCGTAACTTGTGTTTTACAACTTTATGACTCCCCTCAACTTTTTTACACCGCGTTTCAGCATTTACCATAATCCTATGGCTACAGATGCTGTTCAGATGTAGATATATAGTCTTACTCTAACGTCACTAATATACAGTGTATCTATGCAACAAAGTATATACTGGTTAAACAGAGCTTTCACTAAAAGAGAGGACATATATGAACACAGGAGCTCCATCAAAAGAAGAGACATAAAACACCCAGTAGCCAGACATTTTTTAGAGGCCAGACAATCAATGATGGATTTTTCATTGTTGGAATTGATTAAGTCAATTTGGTCTCCAGAGGAAGGTGACATTAACTTTCTTAGGAGGCAAAAACAAGCTTTTGCATATACACTCTCAGAAACTTACTTCTAAAGGAAGAGAATTAAGATTTTAGCAACAGTCTACAGTCATTGAGGGGTGTAATAAAAATTATAATCTTTTAGTTGAGGAGATCTTTTTCAGGATGGTAAAAGGAAACTGAGACTAAAACGTTATGAATTGTGCAGTTTTTTTTAACATGATTATTATTATTATGTTGTTTGAGTGTGTATGTGTGTTTCAGCTCACCTATTACACCGTTAGGGGACTTTCTTGCTGTTCATGAGGGTTGGAAAACCAAATTATAAAAATGAGAAAAATTAAATGCTTCCAGTTTTTCCTTAATTCATGTCCTGAAATAGCTCAACCTTTCTTGCCAAAAATAATTTTTGCCTACGTCCTGTCATTAACTAACGATTTGATGATATGCAAATAAAAAATAAAATAGAGTTTCTAAATGATTAAAATAATGATGCTGGATTTATTTGACACAAGAACTAACTACATACAGGCTTTGCAGAAACACAGATATCTGGTGTTTCTGCTTACACTGATCATTAGAGCCTGTATCTCTCACTGGCTGATGCTTCTTATAAGCTTTCAGAATCTCACAAGGAAGGCGCCTAGACAGTGCAAGAGGCACATTGGAGGTGGAAGAGGAAGAAGTAGGAGATGCAGTTAATAACAACTCTCAATATAATCCTGTCCCCAACCGATACCTTTGGATAGAAGCCAGATAAGAAGGGACAGGAGCGAAATCAGCAGGGGGTGGCAGGGGAGGGACTTGGGATGTGTCACACTGTGTGAGGATAAATGTGGAAGCCTGTAAATAACAGCACAGCGCACGAGTTAAACAGGTCGTGATAAGACGCGTTTGCACTTTACGCCTTTGTGTGTGGCCATGCAGGATCCCCCTCGCAAATGCTGTTGCGGAGCGACACGGTGCAATAGCGGGGAACTGATACAACCACATTGTTTCTAATGACAGCATGAAGTAGCGTCAGGTTGTGCTGCCGCTGTTGTTTTTTTTCTATGCAAGTTATTTGCCGTATGTTCAGGTTGCAAAGCTTTTCTGACCGAAACAGACCATGAGCAGAAGAAAGAGGAAAGCCTCTGTGACAGTAATGCCTTCTGACTGTTGAAACTGACTTTGATTGACATTGTGGGCTTTACTGGAACATAAATCCAAAGCCACAGGGAGAAATACATACTGTAAACAGCAGTAAATAAACAGCCAAAGACTCATCCTTGCACCCGTAGTCTCGTCTCTCCACATTACTTCCTGGAAAGTACGATTATTCCCCTACACTTTGTTAAACACAACCACACTGGCAACAAGAGTGTTGCCATGAGAATCCCAGGCTTGTTTTACCTGCCTGGCTTTTTGGCGCACAGACAAGATTGGGGAATTTTTGACTTGATTGCACTCTTGGTAGTGGTATGCCAGGAAAGAGCATGCAATCATGTGTAATTTACTTAATCTACAGATGCCAATTCAGAGCATTCATTTGAGAGGAGCACCATTTCGTTAAAAGGATGGGGTCATTAGATGTGGAGTGTGCTTGTACTCGTGCGTGTCTCTGTGGAAATCTTTTTGTCAAGTTGCATGTGGCTCGGCTGCAGAGCCCTGTGGATGTACGTCCCCTTGTTCTTTGTATGACGTAAATGAGCTGCCCCTCATGACTGCTTTAAAGAGCCCGTGCTGTGGTTGTGGATGAAGGGAGCCCGACTCACTTTTCAACCACAATGATGATGATCTGCATCTGTTGCTGTGTCTGTGTGCGCGTGCACACATGCTTCAAATGCCTAATTTTAATTGTAATGTCAGTAATGTACAATTGATGACTTCATTGTTGGGTTGCGCAGACATAAACAGCCATAAACCACTGAGGTAACCATTACAATAAATCACAAACAAACCAACATGTTTCTCCTCACTGGAGACTCATAAAAGAGACTGCTCAGAGAGCAAAACCAAACCAAATGTGTGTCTCTGTTCATTTCTGTCATTGTTTGTTCATGTTTTTGTTTGCTACAAGCCTCTGTGGTTGTCTGAATGTTTGCATTATTGACTCACATGTGAGTTCATCAATAATTAACAGCTTTAGAAGCTTTGCCACAGGCTGGCATCGTTACCAGTAAGTAGCATTAAGACCCCATACTCTGCTTGCGCATGGGGACAAGGTGGTTTCAATTGTTAACCAGTGTCTCCTTCTTTGCCCCCTCCAGTATGGTACCAGCACCAGTTCAGCTTAGGGGGAAACAAAGTTTTTTACAGTCTATCACGCCATAGCAGTCAAACACCTCTACCATTTGTGAAAAAGCATTACTATTTGATTAACAAATCATGAATTTGCTCAGGTTTCGTGGATTTTGTCAATGAATCAGCAGCAGACTTACATAACATTAACTGTTGACAGCTTTCTTTTCAACCTTTTATGGCTGTTCAGTCACATAGGGTAATAGGAGATAACAGATAGAAGCAGCGAACAGAGGCAAAAAAGAAAGGAACCCACACAATCCGACAGTCTCTGCATGAGAAAAGTTTTTTTTTTCTCCACATTTTTGTGCAGTTATCTCTAATTTTCCAGAGCTGGGAGAGCTATCAGAAAGATTTAATTTAATTAAACAATGGTCCCGCCATGTTCAAGGTCAGTTGTGCTGGCTCGGACATTACTGCAGAGGCAATACAGCCAAAGTGAGGACCTAACACACGCAAAAGCCTTTAACAATATCACTGAATGGTATAAACTACGATTTTTAACACCACATGAGGCCAGTGAACCGCTAGCACAAATTGCACACAGGTTCAAATTGGCACAATCATATTTTCTGCTCAGACATATACACCAATCAGCCACAACATTAAAACCAGTTACCAATTTTAATGTTGTTGAACAAAATTGGGATTTTCTTTTCTTTTTTTTATGCAATTCTTTCAACAGATTAAAGAAAAAGTATGACAAAATTATTCTATACAGATTCAAACACGATTTGAACATATCAGCAAAGTCTGCAGCGGTGTATGCTGTCTTCCATAGATCCAGCCTCTTTTATCCGAGTCTGAAAATAGAGTCATAGCGTAGGGGGAGCCACTGGTTCACATTGAATTGCATTTTCAAACGTTTGTGTTAATGATGTTCTCGTTATAATATAGAAACGTGAGTCTCACGGATAACCTACCAATTCTATGGGTTTATGTTATAGCCACCAATTTGAACTATTTCAAATGGCAGTTCCTTTCAGAGGAACTGCCATGACAATTCATTGTAGGCGAACTCTCTCTGTGCGTCTGTACTGTTCCCGTTTCTGTGACAAAATGCAGCTTACTACTAGCAGTGTGGATTGTGTCATTTTCCCCTCTATGCTTTCAACCTGATACACCTTTCTTGGTGAAACTGAGCTCAGTCCTGCTGACTTCAACAATAAACTGAAAACCCGCCTCAGCTTGGTAGTTGTACTGAATGTTGGACATAGTTCTTTTTCTCCTTGGTGAATTTAAATTCCTTCAAATACACTACTGCAAACAGGTGTACTCAATGGTCATCTCACGGTGAGGGTCATCAATCAGCTATCTGTCACGTTTCTTGGTTTGCATATTGGTGTAAATAATAGTTAAATTAATCTCAAGATAATCCTCATTTCTGTTTTTCCCATGCTTGAAAATGCACAAGTGTGGGTGGATGTCCGTTAATTGGCTGGAAAATAATATACACATGAAATGAATACAGCTGCAAACTTAAAAAAAAAAGTAGTGAGGTTCTTCTAAGTGTCTAATTAAAGTGATAATCCTGAAAATCTCTCTCATCTTTTCTCTGGATTTGGTGGCACGTGTTGTGGGTGCATTAGGCACTTTTTTTCCCAATATGTTTCCCAGAGTGCCATTCAGTATGAAACATGTGGTATCTACTGTCAGGAAAGACACATACCACACAGTGTCTACTCTGCTGGAGATTCATTAGAAGAAGGCAAAACCCATCAGTGTAACTACACCCCCGACCAGACCAGTAGATTCAAACCATGAGTCCAATGAGTGTTTTATTTAGAAGATAATTCAAAAATATTCTACCAGTGCTGGCTTGTTAATGGCTAATGAGCTGGTTCAATAGTTGTTGGCCACTGGCGTTTCTTTTCTGCTTCTGACATGCATCATGAGGAGGTCACTGGGGGATGTTACTGTGCAACATTTTGCAATTTGCACATGGCTAATTAGACTTTTGCCATAACCATTAAGCATGCAACATGTGAGACTGTCCCTTTCAAAAACAAATACATTTTCTAAATACATTCATTTGAATGTCTTTGAAAATAATGTAGCAGACTGAACCAAGCAGACCTACTTTACTGACGTTCGCCATTATTAGCATGCAGCTCATTAGTTCAAATCAAACAGCAGCTTGTGAAAATTGAGGCCAAATGTGCCATCATAGAAAGACAGGGAGTGGAATGAAACAAAATATGTATAAAAAAAAAAATATATA
>JBBMJY010000016.1:4523931-4560914 GCA_037833715.1 Toxotes lorentzi | reverse complement strand
TTTTTTTTTTTTTTTTTTTTTTTTTTTTTTTTTTTTTTTTTGGATAATTTCTGCTGGGTGGGATTGCCTCAATTTAGCAGTGGCAGCATGTGAAAAAGAAATAGCCTCTAATAATATAAACACATTAAAAACATTCCTTTAATAAATAATATACACTCACAGGAAACATTTGAGACAGTGCCAACTACTTTTACCATTGTCTGTATTTGTTAGCCAATCAATTTCCTCTCCCCACCACATCGGAAGTGGAGTTCTCTGTGATCTCTCTTTATGAAAGCGACCCTCTCCTTTAAATGGTGTAATGACCACAAAGTCAATTGAGAGAGCCACCCTCAAAACCCTCAACCTGTCTCCCACTCCGTCCATCTCAGCCCTTAACTTTGAACCTCGAACAACAGCTCTAAGTGTAACACAATCAATAGTTTAGGTATCGCCCCTATGCCTGCGGCGCCAAAAATATACACAGAGGCAGCGAGGGTCAGGTGGCCATTTTTACGCTTCCTGGAATTGCAGAATGTGATGAAAACAGATTAACTTTACAGTTTACAAGCAGTATTGATTAATTTGTCTCCTACTCCGCTCTTGGTTTTCATACTTCATTTTCCCTTTTGTTGCTCGGCTTCCTTCATTTTCTCCCTCCTGCTCCTCATCCCTCCCTCTCCTCCTTCAGTCACTCCTGCACATCTGATTGGTGTGAGGGATCATCTAGGCTTGAGCATGGATGGATGCATGGGTCAGTATCTATCTGGAGGGGACTGGAGCTCAAATGAGGGCTGGGATACCTGAGAAAGCAGCCAAGGGAGAAGATGCTGAAAGCTAAGTGAAGCACAAAGGTCTGAAACACAGGCAGCGGCAATTTGCAACTTGTGAATTTTGCCCGGCAGCTATATTACAGTCTTGGATTGATTTTTTTTTTTTTTCCCTCCAGTTTCTGTCATACCCTCTTGCCATCCCATTCTCTTTATAATGTACCTCATGTGCCTTATGTGAGTGTGTGCGCAAGTAAATAACAGAATTTCACATCTTGCTCCATCCTCTCACAGATAACACATAGTTTAACACTGTTGACAACGCTAAGATAAATGTTTCATTTTTTCCGATCCAGAATCTATTTTGAGATTAAAAGGCAATTTCAGAACATCTGTTCCTCCTTACCAACTTGTATTAGAAGAGTGAAGGAAGTCACTTGCTCATTGGAACGTCTATTGATGTGCTCTACTGCATGTTAATTGCATGAGGGTAATTAGAACTTGGTATCTCCCTGTTTATACAGTACATAGAATCACTCTGTGTAGCAGTTGTAGTAATGACCTTTCTTAATACTTTTACTTTAATCAAAGTGGCCCTTCTGTGAAAGTCAAGTGTTCCAACAGTGAAACAATCTTCAACAGGGCCAGGCCTTGTTAACAAGGACACTCAGGTCATGTTCTCAGTATTGTTTTTGGGAATATGGGGATTTTCGTGTCAGATTACATATGGTGCGTTTCTAAACCCATAGTTTGACACTTTCTCATCAAAGTAAAAATGACAGGAAGTCACTGTCACACAGCCAAGAAATAGTTTGGCACATAATCCTCATAAAACCGCAACTGTGTTAATTAGTGAACTTTGGGCAGATTTTGTTACCGCTGGGCAGAGCCATGCTGGCTGTTTCCAACTAACTGGCTGCAGATTCATACAGTGGGAATGAGAGTGGTATAAAAATGTCAAACTGTTTTTTTCTATAAAGTTGCCTCTGATATTCATAAACTATTCTAAATATCCAAAAACAAACCTTGATAGACTTAGATATACACATTACATTCCACCACAGTGCTGGTGAACTGAAACATGAGTTTCTCTAGAAAAACATTGAATTATTTGCCCAGCAACAGACCAACTAATGTTGACCTGTGATGCTGAAAGCTGCTTTATATAAATAAATAATGCAATGAAAAAAACAAAGATGCCACATAAATCAAATAAAGTGTTTAACTGTATAATTAATCATGCATGGCTCAGCACAAAACACTAAAATAAAATGGATTACTATGCTAAGCATCTGTAATTGATTCATATAAGTGGACACAGTTAATTATCACTTAGCCAATTAAAAAAGAGACGAGCAAGTGATCTCATGCAGGAGCAATATTTTCTGTCTCATTTCAAGAGTCCAAATAATTTATGAGCATAGTTATTCCTCTGGTGGCTCCTGGTCAAGAGAAGTTCACCAGAGGGATGAGGCATGGTAAACCCAGGGGCTGATTGATGAAAAAATGCAGGGCAGGGCAGTGCTTGTTCAGACATGGCTGACATGGTTTTGATCACACGGCCTTATGTTTCTCCTCTATACTTTTCTAAGCCTGGGGTGCACTGGGAATATGCAACTGTGGCAGGTGAATCAGTGTGAGCATTTGTTTGCTTCACGGAAGCAGGAAGGAGAGCTTGACGGACTGCTCAGCATGCAGACCACAGGCTGTGGAGAAACATGTATTTATTCTGTCCAGGAGGAGGCTCAGTCCCAGGAGGAAGCCCAGTCCCTCCAAGAGTTGTGTGGTGCGCACATTGCACTGATGTTTGTGTGCGTTTGTTTGCATGCAACAGTAGATATGCTAGCAAAATCACTCTATTCAAATATTAACTACATTCTCACTCAATACAAACACAAATACCTTGATAATTCTTTTTTTTTTTTGTCTGTGACTCTCTCCAGGGCATCGTTTTGTCCCTTGAAAGGTACATACTGCTTTTACTTTGAATTTAAAATGCAACTTCATCCGATAAGTTACTATTTTAAGTCATGAACAGAGCAAATCTTCCCCTGGCTTCTCACATTCAATGGTCAAAATATCTTATGCTTGTCTAGCGAAAATGTTTCGAAGTAACTAAGTGATTCAAAAAAATAAATGAATAAATAAAGCAAGCAGGAGGACACCAGGTGCATAATGAGTGGGCTTTAATATTATTATTGTCATAATGTTTAGTATCTCAGTGGGCAGCACGTTCATTTTGCAGGAACACGAGGAAAGTGATAATTGGTGCTATTTTCAATGAAGGATCTCAGAATTTGTAAGAAGAAATTTGTAACACCTGGGGTAAATCTGTTAGCTCGGTAAGACTGTAATTCCAGAAGAAAATAAAAACCTTTCCCCTTCGGATAGAGGACAGGCTACTTAACCATCACTTAACCCCCGGTAACTATCGTCCCATCAAAACCAAAAAGGAAAATTGGAGATGGGTGAAAATCACCAAGGGCAAAAGGGTCCTTCTAAGCAGATAAATAATGTACTCAAGCCTTGGTTTGAATTCATGGCACGCAGCCAGTGGATAAAATCGAATCACTTTTATTCTGGTTGCAGGAGGAAGTTCGTATCGGGTTCTGCAATCTCAAATACGTGTGATTAGATTCCCTTAGCATGGCTGGGGGGGGGGGGTGGAGGTCAGAGGTTGGGGGAGCTGGGGAGGGCAGATCAGGGTGGGGTGTGTGTTTGTGTGTGTGTGGGAGGGGGTCAGACAAGCTATGCTATCACAGGATTTCCCTCCCCAGTAAACGATTGAACTCTTAAGGTTAAAGTCTAGGGCATGTGTGGAGTGTCTCTGTGACTCGGATAGAGAAGTCTATCAGATAAGGGTTTCCTGATACACTGTAGTCATGCTAACATTGGAGACAAGGTCAAACTAAATGACCTTCCAATAAATGGCATTGACAAAGGACATTCCTGTTGATACTGCTAGCTTACATGGTCCAAATGTACAAAGAGGTTTTGCTAAAATGCCAGACTCACTGATGTACTCTGACTTTTTAAGAAGCTGGTTGTCCAGTAGCCATTGGCACCGCCTTTTTCCACTAATACTGTTTTCATATTCTAATCCAGACATCTGTGTTTGAGATGATCAACCTGATGTAACATTATACATCAGAAGTACAGCTGTAAGTGTTTTAGGTAAAGTTGACGGCGGTTAAAGTGAGTTAATTGCTTTCAAAACACATCTTCCCAGTTCTATCTAGTGTCTCTGGTTTGCAAATCTAGTAGAAAGCAACTGCATTAAACACTTGCGTAGGTGTTAAAAAAATCAAAGGAAAAAAAATACCTCTAAGTTGTTATTTTCTTCTTTTCTATATGAGTTTTATTGGACTTTCCTAGACTGAACTTTTGATAACTTCACAAGCATAAATTCAGCTTAAAGAGGAACATCATAATTGTGTCACCTTCCCTCTCTGTGTCTTCCAGAGAGCTGTATTATTTTTATACTAATGGAGAGAAGAACTGAGAAGTTTGTCTCAGTTCTTCTCTCCATTAGCTGAGTCATTTTCATCCTGCCACATTGTCATCGGCACAGTTGTTTAAAACATTTTAGATGAGTAATGTGACTGGCTGAGAACATAGTGAGTCATTATTACCCCCCACCCCCAATATTTTCTTTAAGAATGTGACGTGTTTATCTCAGTGTGATGTTTGCTCTGCTTATAGAATACAATTATTTAAATGTTATCACCTAGAATACAGTTGTGATGTTACTTTCAGTGTAATTATTTTTAAGATTTACTAGAACTAGAAGGTCTACTAGACTTTCACTTAAATCAGGGTCCGATTATGAACCACAATATAAAAGGAACGTTTTTAATGCATTTATGCTTTTCTTTCAGCTCTTCTTATTAAGGCTTCATTTTGTCATGTCAGTGTGAATGAAGAGCACCAAGAGACTTTCTGTCCTTTCAATGTGCCTGACATCTGACTTCACTGTATACGTTATCCGCCTGTGATGCCTGGTGATGAGGGCAAACTAAATGTGACATTTGCGATTGCAGATGAGCTTGCAAATCAAGGCTTTACTGCCATCACCAACCTGGGCATGCACATATTCATTTATTTATACTCCTAGATTGCTGCCATCAATCAGAGCATTATAAATCGTCCCCCTCATCAATAGGCAATCTGCTAATGCATGCAGCTGATCAATTCCTGACTAGCAGAGCCTACAGGCAAGGCAACTCATCTCTTTCTCTCTAACAAACGCACACTCGCTCTCGCTAATATATACAAACAAGCACATTCAAATCCTTTGCGCAAACACACATCCCATTTAGGGTTTAGTAGTTTGATCAGAACCAATATGATGTCACATTACTTGCCTACATGGGAAAAAGGGGCTTAAGAAAAGATGCCCTGTTGTACCATAATGATTTGATTAGTATTTATACCAACCAATAAAGATACAGTCAAGATCCGCAGGGGCTAATGAAGGTACAGCCATAACAGAATTACTGTGTGTCAGAAAAATAGAAAGCCTTAATGTGTCCCAAAGTTCTTGCTGTTTTTTCTTCTTTATTCAAATTGCAGCCCATGACACCTGACCCATAGGGAAACGAAGGACATAAAATGAAAGAAAGCAAAAGCCATAATTCCTCTGCTTCAGTATCTTGCTTTTAGGAGTCCCTGCCACACAATATGCAAATAATTGGACAAAGGCAAATGTCAGAAGTAGCTTGTTTGACTGGGGGCAGTCAGCAAAAGATTAACACATTTTTTTTTTCTATTGGCTGACACACAAGCTCACACTCCCTTGACAGGTTAATACATGACACATTCAGATTTGCCTCTTGTGTTTAGACCTAATAACACTCCCTAAACACAAAAGCTGCCAATTGTTGGCTGTATGGTATTACAGTGCCCTTCCGTGGAAATGCACATTTAAATTCAACGTGATTTAGACAGGTTCAAACAGGTCCAATGGAGGTCAGGGCAGCGGTTTAATCAGTCAATCAACAAACGTAAGTGAGGACACAGCCTTGTCAGAGTACAGACAGTCTTTTGCCAGTTTCAATCAAATCACGTCTTTTCACCGTATGTGAGAATCTTGTTGATTTTTTAACTTATTTCCATGTATTAGTCAAAGGATGTTATGTTTTTAATCACTGTAGCTGCTGTGTGTCTATACAAAGTCTATCGCTAAAGCTTAGTGAGTGTGACAGTCAATATGGCCAATCCCAATAAGTGCACAGACAACATTACGGCTCAGTTGCCATTTTACAAAATGTTTCCAGAGTCAGAAGTTTTAGCTCGAGTCCTTTGAAGCAGAAGCTCAGGTTACCCTAAAAGCCTGGGTGATAAAGACTGAGGTCGCCAGCTGCCAGCACTGACTCGCAATTTAGTATTGGTGTTCCAACAAACTCACCACAGTGCATTTCATCATGAAAAGCTTTTGTTGCTGATGCCAGGGCAGTGGAAATGTGGTTCCGTGTGTTCTTTGTGTTTGAAAAATTCTATTAAGATCCGTTTTCTTACTGAGAATTAGATGAGAAAATCAATATCACTCTCATAGCTGTCATAAAGACTGGGAAACAGCTAGCCTGGCTCTGTTTGTAGGTAATAAAATCTGCCTACAAGCACCTCTGAAGCTCACTAATTAACACTTAATGCTAATTAATATCCTGTTTGATTAATCCGTGCAAAAGCGACGAAAGTTTGTGGGTTTACGGGGGTTTTGCGTTTATATGCTAACTAGAGGACAAAATTCTTTAACCATTGTTTACATTCATGCAATTATGATAGCTAGTGCACTGTGTGTTTGAACATTTACTCCATGCATGAAGTGTTGAAGTGGTTAACGTTTTAATGGCCATCAGCTAGCTGTAATTACAGGACATAAGAACATGCATCCGACTAAGAGTGAGAGAATATGTGAACGATCAGCGCAGGGGTGTCTCGAGGGCTCTTGAGAAATGCCAGAGCTGAATTATGTGAGTGGAATGTGTCCTTGAGGTTTCTTGACATAGGATCATCCAGGAAATGACAGCTACAGTGACTGCGAACAAGCTCTGAGGATTTTAGTACAACGTGAGGATAAACTCTGTTGCCCAAAAGTCATTCATTGAGCACAACTTATGAAGTACAATTTTGCATCATGATTCAAGTTGCTACCAAGAAATACAGTGCAATAGCCTTCAGGGTTATTCATGCAGATGATAAAGAGGAGTCCAAAAGGCAAAACTGCACACTACAAAACTGCTTTATTCTTTACCTTGAAAAGGTAACAGCCATATGTCTTAAGCTAAATCTTAAGCAGCCATTGAGAGTGAAAATGTGTCTTTCATTTTCAAATGCTTAGTATTTTTTTCTTCCTACTTTATAAAGAAAAAGACAGACATAATTTTGATAGAATATATCATTAATAATAATAAAAAAACCACTTGATGTAATCGTTTTTGAAGAAAAGCAATCAAACATCTGACTCAAGCATTAGAATTATCAACAGCCACTTATCAAAATCCCTGTCTCACAATGTGGCCAGACAATTGATGCCCATCTAACAACCATGAGTCAAGTGATGCACATCTGTAATAAGAAAAGCTGAAATGGTGTTTACAAGAAAAACACATTTAGTTTATCCTGCAGACAAGATAACATGGCCAAGGCAAATATAAACACAAACAGGCAAAGCTGTTCACGCTTGCAGACACAAGAACGTATCTGCAGACACAGACTAAAAACACATGGCCCACCCCATTAACCACCCGCCTACCAAACAGAGAAGCCAAACACAGTCTGTGTTTGCAGCACTCGGCTTTACCTCGCAAAGGCGTGCGGTGAAAGATTTACCATACTTGGCCGTGGCGGTGCCCTTGACTGCCATTGCCCTTTCTCCTCCGCAACACAGAGGCAATTATCACCTTGTCTCTCATCAGACAGGAACCCACTCATTCAGCTCAGGCCCACCCCCGGCACCGGGACTCGGGGCAGATTAATCGTCATAACAACGGGCACAGGCGGTTCCCAGCACCTCCTGCTGGACATAAGCTAAGGAGATGACATCATGTCGAGTTATTAATGCTGACATTAGTAGAGGCAAGAGAGGGATCAACATGACACTTCTGGTGGAGGATAGAGCCCAGACCCTTGCACTGCAGGTAGGGATGGGAAATGTCACTTTAGCATAGAGTATGCTAATTATGTTACTTAATTAATGTTTTTCATTCCTTAACATTTTTTGGATGCCAGCCAACAGAAGATGTAACAAGGATTCTCATGCAGGGTTTCAGAATGCCATCCCCAGTGCTTTAATCCACTGTACAATGCACCTGGGTATGTTTGTGTGTGTGTGTGTCTGTGCTGTAATACCAGCACAGGTGGGCATCAGTAGTTGGCAGCTGATAGACTGGAGCTTGATAATCACACGCATTCACACACAACCGACACGCAACAAGGTGTTTGGGATGCCAGTACGTGGGTCATGTGGAGAGGGAGGTTCCCCATACTGCAGTGGGAGGGACTTGGGTTTGTGATATACAAATGTTTTACTGTAACATATTTGCATAGACAAACAGCTGCATTACAAGCAGTATTTCTCATGCACTTAGCTGCATACTTTGTACCTAGAAGATTAAAAAGTGTTTTCTCAGATGGAGAGATAAGAGTCAAATCATTCCTGGCTGACACCAGAAATATTCTTCCTTTTATCCTTGAAAACTTCTGATTTCTGACAAATCTTATGGAGGTCACTGTATTGTCACTGTTGAGAAAACCACAAAAAGAGCCGCAGTGGAAACAAACCTTACTACTTTTCTACTCCTTCGCAGCTGCCATTGTTGTTGTTCTTTGTTAAGTCTGTTCCTGACCTTACCTCACGATTCTGAGGACATGCACAACCAGCGCTCTAAAGGAATGCAGGTTATGTGGGGTAGCCATCATAGGCATGAAAAGGCGTGTTTAAACGCTGGTATATCAGGAGCTATACAAGCAGCACAGATGGGGGGGGGGGGGGCTTTGTGTGTATGTGACCGAACAAATACCTGCTGTGACTACTTTACAATTTACATGAAATTTAACATTGGTAGGATATGTTGTCATATACATGTACACACAAATACAATGAAGATATGTGTAATTTTCATTTTATACTATTGTGAGGGAACAAATAGTACACTGTTTTTAATATAATACATACTATACTCGTAACACCTGTCACTCACTGCCTTACACAGAAGTAACTATAATGACTTTGACTTTCCTTTTCCGTAAAGTACAGTCTGAACTTCAGTTTATTTAACAGATGCACAGTCTCACAACTTTTTAACTTGGCTGGTCTCTGCCACATCAGTGGCAGACTGAGGCAAGATTCTCATCTCCACAAATCAAAAGTAATGAAATGCAAGTGTCAAGCCTGTAGTCAGCACCATGAATCACAAATAAAGTATTAATGCAAGAGTAATTAACTTTCTAATTGGAGCTTTTGCTGGCATTGGCGTGTCCTGTGCAACATCCCCTCCCTCTGTTCAGAGTTAGCGTAGCTTCAAAGACACATGCTCTTTCTGCCCCCGATGTTCTTACTTTATTTTCGAGGCAACAACTGTGCACTTTGTTCTCTAACTTCTTCAGAATGTCGAATCTTTATGAACCACATCAAATGTTGTTTATTTGAACAAGCACTTTGAATGGAAATCAGGGTTCTTCCGGTCAACCGCAAGACATGTGTCAACCTCTGCCAAGATTCTTCAAAATAATATCACAGTACAGTGCCAGCAAAGTCCTGCCACTGCTGTTTGACATTTTCTGGAAGGGATGCAGTTTTCTGTGCCTCACAGACTCATGTTTGACAGAATGTAAACCAGCCAACCGAATCGGGCCACATGGGCTCCATCTGAAAGGTCAGGAACTCCTCACAGCAAACGCCCAATCAGAGTTAGGATACAGCTGTCATGATTGGAAGACAGGGAGGTGTGGAATGGTATAGCTGTGGGGCAACACTTCTTACAGTGCTGAAATTACGGCAAAAAACACAGTAAGACTGTTTAAAGCTAATTCAGCCTTCTGGACATCACAGGGCAAACCTGATAAGCCTTTGTGGTTGTGCATAAAGGAGAATCCTTGTCTGTGACAAGTGCACTTTGCTCGTTTGTCTTGATGTGTTTGTTTCATATGTGTGGCACATTTTTGACATTTGATCAGTTATTCTGCATAGTACTGTGGCAGTAAGCAGTTCCACCTTGCACCATGCAGCATGAATACCAAGGCGACTATTGTTTTTCTTTTTTTATCAATCAGCCAGTTTTGATTGGTTTTGTGAATAAACAGAGAAGCCCCTCCTTTAGTCTGTCTGTCTTCGTTGATGGCGTGCCACCTTAACAGAACAACACAGTTAAGGGTCACTTCTCATTAGTCTGTGTCCAAGAGGGGACATGGAGACACACACAGTTTGGTTATTAGTGTCTGCTGTGAACAAAATGTCCCTGTGCTTTCCCTAATAATCCATGGTCATAATCAAAGGTTTTGATTCCGTATGTCACAGTTGCTTTTAGATTGTCTGCCTGTGTCACAATAACAAGTGTCTTTGACATCACACCAATCTAGATGGGACTAAAATCAATTGAGTTTAATTTGAGCCCAATGTAAAACATTATATATCCACAGGAAAAGAGTTACTTTTTCATACATCCTCAAACTAGGTATTACCTCCACATTCAGCAGTTTTAATGCATTTCGCCACTTTGTAAGAATGATTGTCATTATTTTTCTAATTATTGATACACAAGTTAAGAGTGAAATAAAACTGCTATGAATCTGCTGGAGTAACATTTCATTTTTAATCCTTCCTATAATGCTGACTTACATTCATAATGTGGAAAGCATAAATTTGATGGGCTAATACTTTTATGAGCTTACAAATCACCATCAGTAAGCATCCATTAATACTTTCCAGACCGCGCACCGCAGCAGAGCACCTGAAGAGTGGCAGGGAGCACCTCACGGTTTCACACTCAGCATACAGTGTTTACAGTACTTCAGATCTAACGCAGCAGTGTTCATTTTCGGTATGTGACTTTGATTTAGCTGTACTCTTTGTGTTTTAACTTGGCATTTCTTTTTTGTTAGTTTTAGTTTACATAAAGTTGTGACATTTCAGTCTAGTTTTTGTCAGTGGGATTTTAGTCCGATTTTTTAATTTAAGCATTCTGAGGCTACAAAACGGCTGAAAACGGTCATCAGCAAATATTTTTTAATTGAAATGCAGTCAAACAATTGCAAAATTAAAAACTAGAAAATTTGCTTATAAATTCTGAGTAAATTTAATGGTCTAAAGAATAACTGATGAAAAATGTTTTATGGATACAGCATTAAGAAATAATGGTTTAAATAAACTATTTAACTCTAGGAGTAACCCGCTGACGGGGCATATTGCATCTATTAAGTCTAATTCATAATCCCAAATATGACACAATGATAAATTTAGCACTCTAATGTCGCTTCAGAGGCTTAACAGTGATATCCACTCTGCAAAAGCTTAAGTTTCCCAGCTTCCTCTTTCTTCTCCCTAGGGCCAAATTTGCAAAAGCGGGTCATCCCAGACTTCATCTCCTCCCCCTGGTAGAGTCTTATTCATCTATCATAAAGCTTCCCAGAGGATTTCCCTGGCAATGTAAATTGGGGTTCTCAAACAGCCTGAGTTTAGGAAAAATGCATCTCGTAGCAAGCTACTCGTCTTTGCTCTCCCTTGCCTCTCGCTCCTTCCCCGGCCCCTTCTTCCTTATCTGTCTGCTGTTTTATCTGCTTGCCAAGGTCAGACAGGCTTGAGGCGATCAGTCCTGATAAAGACGGATGTGGAGATGGTGGGGGGGCGACGTTGGCAGGGTTAAGACAGGCCCTGGTCAAACGGGTCGTGTCCAGCTGTTGATGGTCATATCTAAACAGGCCCCCAGATAGCAATGTGCTTTTATATTTGAGTCACATTCAGACTTCCTCCCCGATGCACTGAATATCCGAAGAAAGAGATTATCATGTCATCTTGCCGGGTCACAATGCATTCCATTTATCAGGAATGGATATGATTTGCTGACTTGCTGTGGTTTATCTTATTTCATTTCAGGTCTTTCAGAATCTTTGATACACGCTGTCAGGGAGAGACAGAGCGAAAGAGAAAGTAGGGAGCAAGTGAGTCGAAGAATGTTGATAGGAGGGAGGGCAGGAGATCCTGTAACACCTTCACATTCCCACACAAGACTTCACATTCCCACACAAGGGGAAGGATAGCTACACCACAGGGTCTAACTCATCTCTCTCTTTTTTTCTCTCTTTCCATCTCTTCCATGGCAGGAATGAATCAGGGTTTCTGAGAGCCCATGGTCCAGATTCTTTCAATATCCTGTGTATCTTCTACACTGTGATTATGGATTGACTAACTCGCCCCTGGATAACTGTGGGGAGAAATAAGGGTTCAGCACATTCAGTGTTTGACTAATTTCACAGTTAATCACCAAAAACATTAAAAGGGAGTTTTAGGTGCTCAGCACACTCATCGCCCTTTTCAATGAGATGTTTCAAGTTCTGTTTTGTTACTTTTCTTCAGAAAAACAGTGACATTTGAGTTGTTTGTTAAAACAATAGCCTCACTTGACTTAAGTTAAGCCTGAGAGAATGCCAAAGCAAAGACAATAAAGAGCGAGGCATTGTAGATACTCCCAATAACACACACGCAAACACAAACATATTTCTTTTTGTCCCTCCACTAAGGGAATGGGAGCTCTATTAAATAATTCAAATGGCTGTCCTAGGATGCCAATCAGAAATACTACAGCCATAAAAGCCATGTCTATACTTGGTGCAGAGTGGAGGCCCTGCAGCAAATGAAGGCATTATTCTTGTTATCCTCCGGAGGATGCAGCAGCACTAGTATTTCTCCTTCTTTTGCTTGTCGTCGATTTATTTCTTTATTTATTCTCCGGGAGCAAGGAGAGATGTTTAGGTTTTGAAGCAGGACATATCTGTGGGGGAAAGCGACTGTCAGCCTACTTTATCCCCATTTGAATAGTGCCTCTCTGCTTGCTCCAAGGTGAAACACACTCTGTTGGAAACTGGGTTAGGAGAGAAACTACCAAGGCCGCCTTGCAACAATACTGGAGGTATAAACAAGCCGAGCCCCTCCCCAAACCCCCACCCACTTTATTTGGTAGTAGTAGTAAGTTATCTATGCTGTTGAAGCATAAATTATTAATCACTGTTCTGGGCTGTGTTGTGGTTTCAGTTAGTGTTTCTGTGTGGGATTTGAAACCTTTATGGATGAATCAACGCCCACCCGTTTTGTCTATGATTGCATTAAACATTTAAGAGGAAAAAAAAACATTAGTTAAAACAAGCATGTATTCTAATGATTTATAGGTTCATTTTTTTCACTTTGGGTTCCAATTCCACTGTCCAGTTCGCTCCTCAATCTGCTAAATGTTGACACATTCAGCTTGTCAGATGTTTGTTAATTGCAGAGTTAGCATAAAGACGGTGAATATGGGAAGACAGATGTAAACATAGTAATAATTTTGTAATTATGAGATAAAGCAAACTGTGAGTGAGTATTACTTTCAGTTTTTCCTGTGTATGTTTCTAACTAGCTAGAGCTAAAGTAGTAAAATATAGACACAGATGGTCCTGCAGTCCAATTTGTGTGGAAAACCACTGATCATTTAGCTTAAAAAGGTAGTTACCTAGGTATGTTGGCAACATGAAGAGCCAGTTTTAACAGCCGCAGCTAGCTGGTTAATTCAGTTTCATTTTGTAATTCTATTTCTGAAGTGTGATTTTGAAAGTAACAGCCTATTGAAAAGGTTTTGAAATGAAAATGTTGATAGTGAAATAAAAATTACAAGAACAATCACTTGACAATAGTGAGTTAGATGTGTAATATTTTGCAGTTTATATATTTATATAATATTATAATTATAGATGTTATATATTTATATATATTTTATTCATTTTCATAATATCCTGTGAATTTATTTATATAATATTTTAGATATTCATACACCAGTCTTTTCTAAATGAAATCATATTCCTTGCATTGAAAACCATTAAGGTAGAATATTAAGGGAAAAAAATATATATTTCTGACAACTAAAATGAAACCCCAGTGTGCGACTGCTAGTTAAATACACTACATTTACTAGCAATCTGTTATATCTATTATATATTTACAATCATTTTTCCTGTTCATTGACCGAATGACACACTGTAATGGAAATGTATAATGTACAGATGAATTCACTGGTGGTGGAATACAGGAGATGACAGTGAAGGAAAGTGTGGTGGCGATGGGGGAGTTGATGGTGCAGTGGCACTGATGGGACAAGCCCTCTTTATTTATTTTTTAGTTATTTGCTCTCATTATCTTAAAATAGCTCAGTACTCTTTGGCATGTGAATGATACTCAACTGCAAAATATATTTTTTTAGTTATTTATTACTTATGGTTTGTTTATATATGAAGTATTATATTATTATTATTTTGTTGATGCCTTATTGCGTGTCCATTAAATGAATTTTCAACTGCGGCACAAATAAAATGCTTGCTCCTCACATCTTTAACTGAGTGACTGAACAACTCAGCCAGACAAAATAATGCTCATTTTATTGCTTTAATGTACCAACCTGCATTTTTAATTGCTCAAAGCAAACTCAGTGTTCTTGTTGAATGTTCCACATTACTCATGGCGGAAATAACAGACAGCAAATTAACAGACAACACAATGTTTCTCCTGACAACATCTATCATTTGTTGAGGTTGCTAATGCTTTTGTTGCACGGTACTGTTAATCACAGGAAATGAAACAAACAGCACTGATCATGTAAATTGTCTCCATTGGAAATTATTATCGCATGCTGTCGTTTATATGCAGATAAAACAAGATTGTACTGAGGATTGCACCGATTCATAAAATTTGTAGGGTTTTTGGTCATGATGCTTCTCTTTTTTCACTCGTTAATTGTTTAATTCAAACTTTTATTTCCTGCAATAAGAACATTTCAGTTGTGTCTTGACCAGCCCAACACTCCATGACCTATTGCAGGGACAGAGCAGAAAAAGAAAATCCAAAAAGCTTCTTGGCACTTAGCAAGCAACAGATACCCGGCAGTCTGACTCTCTATGGAGAAGCAAGCTTCCAAAAGCCCAGGAGTCCATCTTCAAACTGAGCTAATGGACAATTTAACCACCACTCTCCTCAGCCTCCCAGTGCACCTTCAAAATGGAACCAATCCCCTTACCAACAAGCCTGCGCCCACTTATCCATTTGGTTACCTCGAGATGATGTCACTCTTTATCCGTGGGAGCTCATGCAAGGCCATGTGTCTTTGTGTATGCGCATGTGTGAAGGAAGACAGCCAAGGTCATTACTCATTGATAAGGCCCCTGTGGAGCGCTCATGTTATCTCCTCTGCCTGGGGACTCCCCAGAGCAACCTCTACAATTAGCCATCTTCCTCTTACTATTTATCCTTTAACCACCCCGACCCACGTACTGTAGCTGAGGCAGCCTGGGACAGAGCGGGAGCCAGGCAACCCCCCCAGCACTGTCAAAGATGGGTGCTTATGAAATCCTTGGACATATCATAAGTCCCTGATCGTCCTTGAAGTTTGGAAGTATAAACTGAAAACTGATACACTGCACGCAAGTTATGTAGATCAGTACAACAATTTTTCAGAAATTCATGATACAACAGTTGTATGTGAATATATGGAATAGATTTTTATAAGAATACAACAAGGGGGATGGATTATGTAATGCACATGAGATGTGTATTATTTTTAGCAAATTGGTTGCAGGCAGTAGGAGCTGTAGTGCTGTCTGTGAGTAAAGAAGTTATACATGAACAAGTAACACTCACATAGTGATGCATGGCATGTACGGATTTTACCATAAATCTAAAGACTAAGACAGAAAAAGCCTTGGGTTCAGTAGAACTGAGGTCTGTGTTTACACGGTTCAAGAGGCCTTTGCTGGTTAATTTGTGCTTTGACATACATTGAATATTATGGATATTAGCTGTGTGGCATGACCTTCAAGTAGTAACTATGTTACAGTTACTGTGCTACTTTTATCATTAAAGGAAAAAGTGAGCATATGTATTCATAATCCACTTCACTCCACTTTATGAGCACAGAGGAAAAAGACTCTTCTGATTGACTGAGAAAGTATATGCAAATTTCACTGAGCTTGCTCTGGCCATGTTAGATCACTGACCAATTTGTACCAATTATACTGTATGTATTATGTATTATGTGAAGTAACCAACAGTTTCCTTTGTCAGTCCAAAAGAGTGTGTTATTCCAAGTTCTTTGAATTGCAGCGCTTCACTTGTATCAAGGACAGCGTGACACAGGCACAGTCCTTGGGTATTTGCTTCCTTCCTGCAGTGCAAAGTATGTGCTTTAAAAGTGGAAACATTTTTGATACAGACATTGAAAGAACTGACCTATAATGAAGTGGCTCCCTACATGGACTGGTCTGTAGTAGCAATATAAAGACAAGCAGCAATAACTAGAATCAGTAATTGGCTTTGAAAGAGTTTATTTATGTAAATTAGACCCTTAAATGCAAGATTATGTTCAAGGTTCCATAATCTAGACACAGCTGAGAGACATCATTCAGACTCAAAATGCAGTCTACCCATAGTTCAGCACACATTGTGATGTTTGATTTAATTTTTCGTAGACTCACGGTGTTACATTTAGATATAATACAGATACAAATGTTTAATAGGAGAATGTGCTGATGATACAATTATAACATTATATTTTGTTGTATCATTCCTCAACAAAACTCAAGGCAAAACACACAATTTCAGATAACTTTTCTCAGTGTACTCTTAAATCACAGGAAAAAGTAGAATGATGTAGACGTCTTCTCTAGACCTGTCATTTTACTTAGATTTCGGTTGTTTAATTTTAGCCTTCACTACCATTCCCCTTGCATTTGAAATAAAGTTTGTAAAATATGCCAAATGAAGTGAACAAAGCCTTACCTTAATACATTATTTGCCAATTAATGCTCAGGTGTGAATACGATGTATGCAGTTCATTTTACCTACTTGCTGCTCTGAATTCCAGCCATTAAATGTACTTTGTGTAGATCTTGGTGGCCTTGCTCTCACTCACTTGATGTGCTTCCTTAATCAGAGTAAAATGTCTCCTTTCTTTATTATTTCACGACACACACTGAGCCAATTAGCTAATCATTACGGCAAGGCAGGTGGTGCACTAATACAAGATAATAACACACCTTGGGCATTCAGAGACACCGTACTGCTCAGGGTTTTTCAGCAACATTGCACAGTTCTGCGCAAGCCTAATTGGGTTGTGGAACATGAGGAGGGAAATGGGGGAGAAAGAAAATGTTCACGCACAGGAAAAACAGTAAAAACTGTAACTTTTATGCCTACTTTTCATTGAGGGAATGACAAGGACATTGGCATTATTAAAAAGGACCTTTTTTGTTTTTAAAAATGTGACAAAACCTGGAATAATACAGTAGGGTTTTTTTGTCCATGGAATATTAACATGCCCCAAGGCCACAGATACTTTGGATGTACTGTGAAATGAGAAGATAGAGGGGAGGGGGTTGACCATAATGTTGGATCATATCTTTGCCCCCCACTTTGTTTCTCCAGACTGTAACGAACAAATCAACAGAGAACAGATTGTGTAAATCTCTGACACCTTACATTGATCTTGTATTTGGTCTCAAATGGAATATGACAAAAAAAAAAGACAAGATGTATCAGGCAGGTTTGCTTTTGATGTAGGATTCACATCATTATAATGAACCTTTTTTTCAGACATTGGACAGACATCAAAAAAAGATATGGAGGAATCACCTAGAAATGGAAAAAAGAAGGTTGTGCATTTTGTAAATGTGAGAAAGACATTGAACACGTTGCTTCACTCATTCGCACAAACACATACACACACACACACACACACATACATATATATATCATTATCACAAGCTTAAACGTCTCCCTTCCCTCCTGAAAACATGGTTCCGTAGCAATACCAAGGCTGACAGGACTTTTTCATGGTAGCTGTGGTGATGAACACTTCCTGAAATTTTTTTGAATCATTTCTAGACATCACAATGTACTGGCTGCACATGTTTTCCTGTGTCCTATTTCCTGACTCTCAGTACATAAATACATCTCATGAATGCATGATGAGGGAAGAACGAGCGCTGTCTCACACTGTATGCACCTGGCAGTGAAATAAGATACAGATTTAATATGGTGAATTTAGGCATGCTGGACATTTTCCTGTAGCGTTTCTAAATTAAAAGTGCATTGTGTGCTAGAAATCTAACTGTTGCAGTTGTATTGTTATTCTGAAACATTTTAAGGCCTTTCATGATGATCAACACAAGGTGACATTTGAGGCTTTGCTATCAAAACACAGATCCCACATGCTTATCTCAAAAAAACATTTGACAAGTGAAGGATCCAGGGGCAAGCAGTCACTTGCTGTTGGGGAGTGCTCATGTCTTGGTGAATGCGCTTTACAATGAAAGCAAACTGACAGTCAAGAGTGTCAAAAGTAGTTTGCTTCCATTACAGTCTTCCCCTGCCCAAGTCACACATCTGGTATTCATGGAAACAACATTTAACACACCCTCTCATGGAGCTGTGGCGTCTCTCTTTCATTATGTTAGCACCTCCGAAGGGCAGGATGCTGTGTTTTCTGCCCCCGCCTTTGACTGACACGGTGGTTATGAGCAATGATAGCTGCCAGGGCTCCAAGGGAGCATCTAAATGAACTGACACTGGCAGTGTGAAGACACCTCGCGCCAAATCCACTGACAACATTATTATACTAAGGACTTTATATAGGATGATGAGGCCTGGAGAATCAATGTGATTGATGCACAGTACTCTGCACATAATTCCTCACGTTTTATTTAAGACAGTCACTCAGAAAGCTTGTTGTGACTGCTCCTACTTGGATAGGTGCTGTTGGTGAATTATGCTTGTCGGTTATGCATTTTCAGTTTTGCCATACACAGAGGAAATTAGAGCTTTACAAGAAGTGAAAAAATGGTCCAGCATCCTGCCCAACACCAGTTATAGTCATTTAGGGAAATGTCAGTTATGTGCAACCTAAGCCAGCAATGCGGGCTACATGGCAGTTGGACTAAAACCCACTGTACAGTTCCTGCTCAGCCCCAAACAGCAGACATAGACACAATTAGTGTCTTGCTGGTGAACATAGTGGAGCACTTAGCAGCTAAAAAGCCTAATAGTTCCCTCAAGAGTTGGTAAAGACCAAAAACAGTATCGGACTTACATTCGCCAGGTGGTCGAGCTAACATTGCATAGACCATGCAGTCATCACTGCCACACAGTTGCAGCACCCACATGCTTTGGGGAACTGCTATTCAATCAGAAATTTAAACAAATTTAAATGAAACACCACACAAGTCTGTGCTTCTGAGTAACAGCAACTGCACTTATTTCAAGTATGAATCTCATATTCAAATGATGAAATAATAATTACACAATATTTCATGTTAATGTCAATCAAGGAATTTTTTAATTAATACTAAAATCCTTTTCTGTAATGTTTTCCCCATGCCAGTCAAACATCTGTGTACAATGAAGCTGTGCCACACAACAGTGCCCACGTTTTACTTGCCATATGTCCTGCCCAACTGTTGCTTAGCGTAAAATCTACAGTCAGAGGTAATGAGACGTGCAGTTTTTGTAAATTAATATCTAAAAAAACAAAGCTACACCAGCAATAGTACCCTTGTTGTTTTATCATTATGTTATCATTGTTATCCTTTTTGTCATTCTGAGCCTAATGTAAACAAAAATGTTGTCTTCTTATTAAGGCAGAAAGGAGTGAATTAAAGAGGAAAAACAACCCTTCAGTCTAACTGCTAATGTAAAAGAAAAAGTAAACACACATACGTTTGGTTGCTTTTCCCTTTCAAGGAATCTAGCTGTAATGGTAGGCCAGAAATATAGTGCATGTTAGCCTTAGCTTATATATATATATGCATATATTTTAATATCATATATAATAATAATATATGTGTGTGTATATATACATATAGGAAGGAAGAAGATGGGAAGGTATAAAAATGGGTGAAATATATACTTTCAGGTTTATTAGACTAGCGTGCAATTGCAGGCTGCTTGCTCAGGGAAATCGGTGCCCCCCGGCTACATCCCATCCCCGTGGCTGCTCACAGACAGATATTGGAAGAAAGAAAAGGAGGATGCCTGCATGTAAGCAGGGTGGGAGGGTAGGTAGTTGGGGAGGGGGTTGGGAGTGCGAAAAGAAGCAAGAAGGAAGCCGCTAATACTGGAGTCTATATTTAATGGAAAACCTCGTACATGTGTGGTAATGAGTTTACTTATTAGCAAATCACGACGGCGCTCTCCTCAATGCATGAAACTGTGCCAAAAAATACATCAACCCACTCAGTAATTTAGTGTGAGAATCAGGAAATGCTTGAGTTGTTCAGGTGTGTCAATTAAGCAGTGCCAAGAATAGTTTCATGAAGCATACTTTAAGAAGGAAAAACATAGTTTATTTTAGTAGTTTCTGACTTGTCCTGAAATAACACACATGCACACAATTCAAAATATCCACAGAAATTCCTATGACTATAGTTCTTTCACTCAGATTTCAACTACGTCATCAGGCCCTAATTAAAGACATAATTTAGTCCTGTTTATATGTCCACGTGTTTCTGTCTCAACCTGCTAATAAGAAAACCCTGTCAAGCCCTTTTACAGTATTTCTCTCTCTCTCCTTCCCTATTAAGACCCTCACCTCATCCTCCTGGCAAACTGACCACCTGTTCCTCTCAACCGTCTCAATTTACTGCGCCATATGCTTAGCTGCAGCTATCCAACATCATGAGCATACAGCTCACGCATATCCCGCTGAATTAATTCCGCTCTTTCCCACCCTGAACACTTTATTTATTTATTTATTTGTTTTGCTTGCATAACTAATAGGAGACATCAGTCATGGTTAAACTGATCCAATAGGAAACCAAGTTCCTCACCTCATGTGAGACTTGAAAACAGATTTCATATACATTGAAGGCTTAACCTGTTATATCTTGGAAATCATAGAAAAAACTCCAGAATTTGCCTGAGAATCATCACATTTTTAAGTTTTCTTTCACTTCAAAGTAATCCAGTGACTTTCAGAGCAAACAGGAACTCTTAATATCCAGTCACGTCTGTATTTTTTTCTTACACAGTTAACAGTAATGTAAACACAGAAAAAAAGCACATTATACAGTAAGATTCAGGTAAGCCTGTAAAAAAAGACAAACATTTTGATCCACCAATAAAATAAATAACAAAACAATACCCCTATAACTGCAGATGAAATTAGATTGTAAAGAAGCCATGTAGGTGTCGAGTACCTTCTCCCTTGTACACCATACAGACAGAAGGGAGGATAAAATAAGGCACAAACAAATCTTGGGGTGGTTAAGAAGGAGTTCAGAGTAAACTTTATGAGGAGGCTAAGATTGTTTGGTGTATCTCCGAGATACCTCAGCTGAGTCACATCAAGAGCAATTGTAACACAAATGACCAAAAACAGTGCTGAACAAGTAGACATTGTGACCTGTTATATCCCCAAATGAATTTGGACATAAAATAGGCCACACAGTGTAGAAAAAAATTTGCCCTGTGGCGAATGCCCGTCTTTGTATACAATTCATATAAAGGCTAATATTACCTTGTTCTTGCAGTTATTGCTTTGTGGTGTCCTGGGTGGTTTTGTTTCTGCGACCTACAAAAATGATCTTGAAAGCACAATGTAGGTAATAGTTTGTTTTTGCCAAATTATGGACCTTTGGGTCTACATGTCTTTCTCTACAGGGAAACTCATTAGGGATATCTCATAACTGTCCCAGTCACAGTGCATTGGAATAATTTACTTTTGAAGATGGTGCTCAAATGTGTTTGCATAAACAGAAGATGCTTTAGAAATCAACATTCTTTCTGATGACTTGAAGACAGCTTGGTTTGACACTAATCGTTTTCGAGAAAAGTGTTGCTGTATATCGTGCAAAAAAGATGACAACATGTGGAAAGACAGGCAGGAAGAGAAATTAAAATTAAATGCAAAGTGTAATGTGGCTAATCCAATTTCTGTTGATTTCAAGATACCACATAAAACAGAGCACATGCATAAGAAACAAGAATGTTTCAGTCAATTTTAGTCAAATTCAGTCAAATTTTACATACAGTCTGCTTTACAGACTGCATATAGTAGTGGTTTTAGATGTACAGTGTGTAATATCTACACACGTTATGCCCATCTGTAAAGAAACAAAGAGGCCTTCTCTGTTAAGCAAATTTGTCCTCCTTGTTGAGACAATCTTGACTGTGAGGCACTGTAAAAGCAAAATATGAATCGCTTACTCGTGCAACTACAGAGAAGAAAAAGAGCCTTACAGCATCAGCACATTCTTGCACCGTGCTGCTATCTCACATCATGCACCCATCTGATGATTCTGATATTGTAGATTTCTTTATGAAATAAACATGGTGTGGAAAAAGAGAGAAGGCCCGTGCCAAGATTTCAGGAGCAGGCACACATTTGATCACGCTTTCAAGGAAAAGCAGAAAAGGCAAACCAGCCTGGATGAGACAGTATAAATTGGACTTGTGTGGGTAATCTGAGTTGACACAGACCCATTTATCTCCCTGTCTGGAGCAAGGGAGCAAAATCTCAAGCCCAGAAAGGTCACAGTTAAGAACCCTGATTGTGGAGCCATGCAAACCATTACTGATGTAAGAGCAAACTCATGTCAGGACTTTGCCTCTTGCTTTGACTGAAAGAAGTTACCTCCTACCCATTCTAGGGTTTTCTGCTGCTAACCAAGTTTACTGTGTGGTAACGTTTTTGAACAAAGCAAGCAAAACTTTTTTTTACAGTGCTTCAGGGCGTGTTCAGACCTCCTCACTTTTTGTACACTGTAATGTGTTGTAGATTTCATTGTAAATAGTTAAAATTGGCATTTTTGTCCATCAGTCTACATTAAATAACCCTTAATGACAAAGTGAAAAGACGTTTTTAGATTTTTTTAATTAATTTATTTAAAATCAAAAACTGAAATCTTTCATTTACAGAAATATTCAGAGACTTGATTCAGTACTTTGTAGAAGCCCCTTTGGAAGCAATTACAGCTTTGAGCTTCTTCGGTAAGTCTCTACAAGCTTTGCACACCTGGATTTGGGCAGTTTATCCCATTCTTCCTCTTAGATTCTATCAAGCTCCGTGAACTGCAGATCTCCAGATCTCTCCATAGTTGTCCTGTGGGGTTTAAGTCTTGGCTTTGGCTCAGCCACTGAAGGACAGTCAGAGATTTGTCCCAGTTCTGACCAGTGCTGCCCCCACCATGCTTCACCGCGTGGATGGTGGTAGCCAGGTGCTGAGCAGTGCCTGGCGTGTGCCAGACATAGTGCTTGGAATTTTTACCAAATGCTTCAATTTTTGTCCCATCAGACCAGAGAATCTTTTTCCTCCTGCTCCTTTAAATGTTGTTTGGCAAACTTCAAGCAGGCTGTCATATGACTGTTAGTCTAAGTAGCTTCCGTCTAGCCAGTCTGCCATAAAGGCCTGATTGATGGAGTGCTGCCGAGATGGTTGTCCTTCCAGCAGGTTCTCCCATCTCTACAGAGGACAGAGAACAGTCCTAGTGGTTCCAGACTTCTTCCATTTCACAATTATTGAGGCCACTGTGCTCCTGGGAAACTCAAAGCTTTAGAAATGGTTTTATACCCTTGCTCTGATCTACAATTTTATCACAGAGCTGTACAGAATTCCTTGGATTTCATGGTTTGGTTTTTGTCCTGACACACAGTGAGAATTGTGGAACCCTACATATAGGTGTGTGCCTTTCTGAACTATGTCCAATCAATTCAATTTTCCACAGGTGGACTCCAACCGTGTTATAGACGCATCTCAAGCATTATTAAAGCAAACAGGATTTGGAGTGCCAGAGGAAAGGGTCTGAATACCTGTAAATGAAACAGAGAAAGCAATATTTAGAGCTAAATGCCAATGGCAGCATTATGACATACTCACAATTATGCTACATGATGATATACTGATAATCATACACAAATTTTGTAGAGCTGAAAGGCAAAAAAGCTGTGGACAAATCCTTTAGCTGTGTGGCTAAAAACAGCTAGCATTTAACCCATACTGAGGATGCAACCCACAAAATATTTTATGAAATAAAGAGAAAACAAAAGAAAATTGACATGTTTTAAGATGATTTTTTTTTTTACATGTAGCCACCTTGGCTCAGGCTTTAAAACGTTTCATAAAACTGTTTTGAGTGCCTCTTTTAACTGCCGACCATGATCAATACAAGCTAAACAGAACCCCAAAGACACTGTCCTTCTGGGTTCAAGTGTATTTTATTGTCCCCTTGTTTGGCCACAAGAGGCAGCTTTGAAGCACAGACATCCTTGGAGCTTTTTTTTTTTTTTTTTGATGTGGCTCATTCTTTTTGTTGGTTGTTTCAGAGACCTTGGTGAAATGTTGATTGAGCTTTCGAGGACCAGATAGCCTCAGAAAAAAAAACAAAGAACTGAAAGAGCTGTCTGGTAAATAATGTGATCTACACTGGTCTAGACACACAATGTTCAATGAGATTACCCAAAACTACAAGTTACAAGGTGTCGCAGCAAAACTGAGACAGCTTGGAGGGAAAAGACAGAGAGCAGGATAGAGACAAGGAAAAAGAGGAGGGACAGAGAAGAGAGGCAGAAAGGGAGAGCGAGTGGAAACTGCATGCCAAGCTTTGTAAAGCATCAGGGATGAAACATCGCTTTCCTCATAAGATGATTATGTTGTTAAATGAGATATGGCAATACTCTTGTAAGCGCTTAATCCAAGGATCTCCAGCTGCCATGCAAATGTAGCAGATGTCAGCAGGATGACACAAAGCCGAGGAATGAGTAACCAAAATTCCCCGCACCCCCTCCTCCGTGCCTCTGTATTATTTAACAAGGAGGCCTGTGGTTGCTGCAGTTCATTGTACTAATACTGTTCACATATTCAGTGGGAGACGTGGCAAAGTACACAACCGGCCAAAGCTACCACGCACAGAACTGTTTTTTTTATTTCTTCAACAAAAAAAGTCTCTGAGTGTCACAACCGGTGCTAGGAACACAGGGCAAAAGACCCAAATGCAGACACAGACACCAGAGGCAGAGCTAATGTAGTTCAGTGATTTTATTTACACAAAGAGAAAAACATTCTGACATGAAACAAAGGAAGTGGCAGCTCAGGTGACTATCGGGCTGATGAGAAGGGGGAACAGGTGTGTGGATGGGTGGGGCACTCAGGTGTTGAGAAAAGGGAAAGTCCAAGAACATCTGGTGGATAGCTAGAGGAAGGGAGGTCTGGTGAGATGGAGGGAGGAACATGGTCTGGAAGAAGTGAGCAAGGGCTTGAGTCAGGCACTGCAAGGAGCTGGGGAGCAGACTGTGACACTGAGGAGTGGCCAAGCTCTAAAGCTTTTTGTGATGTTGCCGAAACTTGGTAATGCTTGGATGTTCTGAACAACTTCTAAGAAACGGTTTCTTTCTGAAGTTCCTCTAAGCTTTGCTTTGCTTTCATGTAGCTCTCTGGGCATTCCCAGGCAGGATGTAGGGGTGGGTGGACCGAATCGGAGTGGATTTCCTTGGGGGACGTTAAAGTAAAATGTTTGATTCGCCCTCTTGGGATTCGTGTTGATGACATCATGACTATGGAAGTGGAAGTGAGCACCACTCCAGGCCCATTAAATCAGATAGCATGATAATTTAGTCTAATTTGCCATCAGTCCCACTAATTGCATCTGACTGTAGGCTCCGGAGAGTATTGAAATTCCCTTGAACTGGTTAAAGTGACTGTGATGGGCTATGCTTGAACTTGATTAATGGTAGGTGATATATGATTTGTTTTTCTTATTCTTTATCATTAGCTTTCCTTTTAATAGCAAAGCAACAGAATTGTTAAATAATTGTAATTCATGACGGTAGTGTTCTCGGGGGATTACTGGTTCTATGCATCCCCTTTAGTTAGAGCCAGTCTATGAAAAAAATCTAAGCACTCAATGTATCATTTAAACAGGATCAGCTCACTTCAAATACAAAACAAACCTAAGATCTAAAAAAAATTGTGTGACCATACTGTACATCGACATCAAGCTTGTCAAATCAGTCGAAAACAGTTACTGTTCAGCCTACCAGGAGGTGCTGTGCAAAAATGATGTATCTAACTGCCCCTTTCTCTTTTCCTTCCCCCTTTTTTTTATCATTCTTCTTTTTTTCTACTCCCTTCAGCGGCTCACAGAGCTTTGTGCTCATGTTTGAGTTCTCACTGGCTGACAGGTTGTCACAGATAATAAGTTTTAATTCCCTGTGCGGGACCAAAACTCACTTGCCTTGTAATTTCCTCATAATTTTATTCCCTTTTGAAGCCCTTGAATGTAGATTGGTGAGATGTCAGTTATAAGAGCTGTAAGCCGAGATAGTAATGTATTCCGCTGCACTAAGACTGGACTCTTTGTCAAATTAAAGCGAATAAAGCGCATTCTTTCATGTTTTAATTTGAATCTAACATTCTTGTGTCGCAAGTGCATGATCAATGATAGTCTCTATTTTGTTTTATCCATTAAGTGTTAGGTTTGGTGTACTTGTTTATACCTTTGTGAAATGAATCATTTATTTATCATTTCAAATTATGTGATCAGGAGAGAAATATGTAACGTAAAAACAAGTTAGTCTACAGGGCCTAAATTTTACCTTAGTGCGACAACGGTGCCATCCGTACAGTAACACAGGGTGGTGCTGACTCTGGTGAGTCATATGATCTCACTCCAACCCCTGATCCCCATTTGTCCCAGCGGTGATGTGTCTAAACGCACCACAGCAGTTCTGATGGACACTTTGCCTTGTGCTCCTGTTCACCCCTTCCACCCCTCAATGCCACTTTCTCCCCAATCCAGAATAATGAGCCTTTCAGAAATTCAACTCAGGGATTCCGGCACAGTAGTGTGCTCGGAAGCCCAGATTTCTTGCCTCTCCCCTTTTGCTAAAGCCTCTGCTAGCCCTGGAGCTTCCAGGCCGCGGAAAAATCACAGCTCTGTCGGCCAAGTGTGGCCGCTGTTACAGCAGGATAAGTTGGCCAGGGGAATATTGTCTAAGTCCCCCTGAATGTAAACGAAGCACCCTATGCTGTCACCCTGGATGCCTGGCCTGTCTTATGCCTTGGATGGCTGGTTAGGCATTCTCTACCTCATAAAGGATGCGGCTGTGCTGAATGAAAAAACAAAGACGGCTCCTCTGAATTTATGCCCAGGCCTTCCCCATTCCAGCACAGAATTGTCACAGTAAGGTTCAGACTTTTTCCTAACCCTGCAGTTGGAAAAATCTGCCTTGTTTTACCGCCAGCCTGAGCTGGAAACCAGCAGAGAAACAAGGACTTATGACATCTTCCACATATACCCAGAATAATCTATTGAGGACATTTTTGTCAGACAGGTGGATTATTTCACTGAAGACTGATGTGCATGTATTCAGCATTAGTGCCATTTTCTCTGCGCTCTTTACTTACGTGTCATGGGTGTTCCAGGTGATTCCCTATGGATCCCATGTGATGGATGCTCTTAATGAAGGGTGTTAATTTAAAGTCACCTGCAGGCTATAGCCGTTCTATCCATGAGGCTGCATCATCGCCCATCCAATGTTCTCTCTACACTGACAGAGGAAGGCCCAGGGAAAAGTGAGGAGATGGAATTGGATTTGAAGCTCTGAGGCAGGTAATAAAAAGCAACACTCCCACACACCAAGGAATGTGATTTCCCCAAGTACCCCTGGCAGACATGTTGAATTTCTTGCTGTAATGTATAGGCGACCAAGCTATTCATAACACGGAAGGCCCTGGCGAGTACACCAGCAGAAGCTTGTTTTCTCATTATAAGAGCCTTTCCTGGTCAAAAATGTAATGGGTGAAGTTTTATCAAGCCATATGTAATGTGCGTTCATAAAACCTCTGGTTTCAATGGCTTACTGCATAGAGCAACCATTTCATTTGATAGGTCACATGGAAGCCTGTGATGCAGGCACATGACATGATAAGGCGGGAGGGTCCTATAAAATCTTCAAATTGTATGTAATTTTTTTCACATACTTCCCTTCTGTGCATGCAGAAGGGAAGTATGTGACAAATTACAAAATGGCGCAGGAGGCTGGCTGCTCGTAGAAGTATAGTAGGAACACTTTCTCTATTTTGAATTGACATAAAAATCTTAATATCAGTGTAAAATTTTAATTCTGTTCAGGTCAAAATCCCCAAGCAAAGCCACAAACTCAGCAAAGCAGTCTGGAAGCATGCCCAGATCAAACACAAAAGAACTATGAATTAGTCTGGTCCATGTCCGACCATTTCTGTCACTTTCTGAAACCGATGATCTGATATTCACACCCACTTCACACCGTGACTGGCCTGCTGTGCAGACGTGAGAAAGGAGCCAAGGGCTGAACTTCTCTCTCTAGCTGTCTTTTTCCATTTGTTACTCAACTATTTGTAGCACTTTTAATGTGAACAACCGCACATAACAATATGAACGTCTTCCTGGAGAGATTTGTGTGTCTGAACCAGACGTTTAGACAAAGAGACAAATTCTAAACAAGATAAAATGACAGATGATGTCAGTGGTGAGCAATGTGATTGCAGTTCTCAAATATGCACATGTAAGATACATGGAGACTCGTAAAGAGAGTTGTAGGGACAAAGTTTAGGGCTCAACAGTGGATAAAAATAGTAATATTTCAGACATGATATTTTTGTGTCAGCAGTACAAATGCATTAACATTCCAGCCCTCTGTTTTCTTTGTACTCTTTTCTGTACTTTGTCATTTACATCAGATCCCTGGTTTATCTTCTCTGTCAGAGTTTAGAAGAATGTTTCCTGGAGGTTTATGGATGTGATTAGTTAAAGTCAATCAGCTCCTATGGAAAAATAGATACAAATCAATACTCGCTTTCACATGTCTTGCTGCATACTAGCCTGGTTCCAGGGCTGTAGTAACATAAATTGTGGTAAAGCCTCACTCTCTACACAATAGAAAAGTGAGATGGGGATGACAAAGCCTCTGGATGCCATGTTGAACATAGCCAGCAGCAGGTGTCGGTCCTGCCTAAGCCTGACCTTGCAGAAAGGCAGCATATTTCAGTTTCCCCTTCAGTAGTTCCAGAGTGGTGTCCAGAGAGGGTTGGAGAGACGGCTGTCCATGCAAAAGGATCCTCAGTAGCTTTCTATGCAGGCCACTAGAGCAGCAGGGATGGCCCTAGGCTGGAACTAAGCCTCATCCCTGCCTCACTGACACTGATCCGCCTCCCTTGCATCGCTACACAGCCTAAATAAAGCAACCATGGTCAACGCAGGGACCAGGGGTTGAAGAAAGTGGAGGTTTTCACTTTGTGTCATTTCAGTAATTTTGTCATGCACCTCAGACATGCAGCCATTGACTTCCTCTGCCAAAAATCATTTTTATAGCAGCATTTGCATATAACACAACTGTCTTGCCTTTGTGACACAGTAAGATATTTCTCTTGTGCCACCTTTTAGGTGAAAGTGCAGTAAGTACAGAGCAGCCACTCTCGGATAATACTCCACAAGACATTTGGTGAAGAAACATCATTAGTTTATTTTAATGTGCCACGATGGAGGCTGAGTGACACTAATGGGGGGCTGCGTAAAAAATGGTGTCAATCTTGGCACCGTGACGGTTCACTGAACAGCACATTAGTGCTAAAAGTATTTCAGGTCTCTAAGTATGCTTTCCTCTCTTGAGCCTGTATGAGGGGGGCTGAAGGGGCCATTTGAAAATGTGTTTCAATATTCATAATAGTGAAAAACTGAGAGCACACATTGTGAAACAGACAACCTGGAGCACAGGCAGGGAATGTCTCAATCCTTCTGTCGAGCCTCAGCCCTAAAGATGCATTAGCGCTGAATGGATTCTTTTCTTTCTATCCAAATATCCACAGTCAGCAAGGAGGATTTGAATGGAAAACATGTGACTATTTCTCACTTGATTAAAGGAAGCACTTATGGGATGCCAACACAGCAGAATGTTGTTGTAGTGCAGAGACGTCAGATGTTGCAGAAGAGATTAATGTGCAATTTTCAGTGATTATAAACAATTCTGGTCATTAAAGCAATGAGATGTGATTAAGTGGTAAATAGCGCTGGACAAAACTATTATAGAGATCCTGCTGGTGGATGTGGTAGCAGTCATTGTAAACCACCTCAGGGCATTTATGTGGCAACTGTTTGACCCCCCCCCCCCTCGGCAAAACCAACTGTCTGCCATTAAGAGGTAGCGACAAAAGATAAAGTGAGAAAATAAGAGATAGACTTCAAAGCCATCACTTTCAAAACATGTAATAACCGGGAGGTGGCAGGGGTCAAGTGCCTTCACTCTGTCCTCAGCCGAGACAATTTGATACAAAAGACAGACAGACGATGAGTCATTTTACCACTTGACATTATTGCAGTATAAGTGGTCTTCAATGCTTCGCCTGTGACAAGTCATGTATCAGAGGTTAGGCTTCCCCAGTGTTATAACCCTTGACAAATACACCACTGACAGGTGAGAATACGTTATAATGTAATCATCAGATGAAGGGCTCGTTGCAAAAACATTACACATTTTTAGAAAAACTTTATTTACCGTTTATCATTTGCTCTTTCTAAGTCTCTCATTCTGCAAGTACAAACATTTATACTTTCCTAAATCAAAGACTTGAGGCTATTGTAGTTACAATTATCATGTGACCAAAAACCTGATTTAAAACAAAGGATAATTTTGTTCTGTGTGAGCTGGATGTTCACTGCAGTAGCTTTATCAGGTGATAAAATGTCAGTGTTTTTTTACGGTGCCCCCAAGTGGCTGGTAAATCAATGAATGCAGCTGTAAAAGTCAATCAGTAAAATGATCATTTATTAATAATCTAAGAAAATTGTGTCATCAATGAGATTTGGGGTACTAGTTTGAACATTTTAAAGAGCAAATATCATTGTGGAAATAACCTTCAAATAATTTAAACATTTATATTTTAATCTAAACTATGAATAAAAATTGAAGAGTATATAACATTTGACAAAGATGTTGAATTTCAAGCAAGGTGAAATGCACATATTGATTTAAAAGAATGTGCTCAGAAGAATGAGAGATCCAACATATAATTTGATAAAAGTGACAAGCCGTACAAATCAAATGCAGAGAGGGAATTAATAATTCAGACCCGCGGAATCCTTCCTGAGACAGAGGGGAAGACAACAGAGGAATAAGAAATATGATCTCTGGTGTCTGCTCAGTTCCCTTTACAGGTTTCATGAAATCTGGGACACTGAGTTATATATGTTTAGAATTCCTGCATGTGTACTTTTGCAAAATCTCTTTTCTTCCACATGTCGGTGGAGATGAACGCTGAAATTCAAATTTGAATGCTAAAATTCATCTTCACACTTCAGACAGAAACAACCTTCAATATAGCCATTATCAGTTGAAACTGCTACATGAAATGCACGAGGTTCAAGCTGGGGTCAAGTGTAAATTGCTTTCCACTCATCTAGTATTGTATTCAACAAGACACAACATGATGCTTGAATTTGCATTGCTTTGATGATCCCATTGAAGCAGTGTCTGTCAGTGTATCCACAGGGGTTAATAATCCAGTCTCCTGCAACAGACCTCTCCTAAGTGATTCAGCAGAGGTGGAGTGACCTTAGCTATCTCCTTGTGGAATATTACTGAGTTGACTTGTTTATTGTTTTTGTCCTTCTTCCTCTTTGCCCTCTGCCTGTGCTTGTTTTTGATTTGCTTGGCCTCTGGTATGCTTTATGGAGATGCCCTTTCCGTGCATCGCCCTGGGTGCAGGTGCTGGTCTGGGACTCTTCTGGCAACCCCGTCTAGGGTCGGAAAACCCAGTGGCTGTGATTGTCCTCTACCTTATGATGCCACAGCATCCAGAGGATTAGGATGTGTATTCCTCTTACACTCCCTCCTTCTCTCTTGTTCATTCACACACGACTGTATATTGCTGGTGTGCCAAATCTCGCGCATCCACGTCATATCCATAAACCCTCAGGACGTGCTGCTGGGGAGGCCAATGTTCACACTCAGCTGCATGAACACACGCACCACAACTGTTTTTCCCGCCAAGCAGTATTTTCCCCCATGAATTTTGTGGCATTCGCCCGATAAGCTTCATCCTGCCAGTTCTTAGCTGCCTGGCGCTAAAATGTGTGTGAAGCCTCTGAGACCTCCTCTATCATTTTTCACAAACATCATTATTTTGCAACTGTCTGCGTTCTTTCAGTGAATTTTCCCAGCACTGAACTGTAGGCGGCCTCTAGTATCAGCATGTAACACTCAGATTCTTTTGGTTTTCACTCCAAGAAATTAAGTATGAACCATCTTACACACATTAAGTATGAACCATCTTAAAACGTGCTGCTGACAAGCTTTTGGTTAAATCTTCCTAACACTTAATGGTACCTCCTCCCTCCCTGCTCTGTAATTGGTTTAATGTACAGTGAAATAGGGTCGGCTGTTTTCTTTTAAACTTAAACTGTGGACAGATCCTGCCTCTCTCGCCGAATGGCTGTCAGGTTCAGTTAGAAGCTTAGGTAGATTGAACAGAAAGGATCCGTTAAGCTGAAAATCCAATCTGAAGTGGGCTGGTAGCAAAGTATTTTTTTTTAATAACTAAATGATGCATGAACTCCGACTGCAGCATAAGTCAATGGCAGAGGTTAAAGCAAGGACAATGTACGTCTCTTAAGGTGTTAGTCTCACATATGTTAAATTTGCATTATGAAAGAACATCAAGCAAACATTTATTCATATTGAATTCTTTTCAATCCACATAGGCACTGAATTTTGGGGTAGTAAGTGCGGCTGGTTTTTCTGTAGAAAAACACAGGGCTCATATTCCTGGGGGAGCTGGGAAATTGGTTGCTAAAATAAGGCTGACCTTGCACCTCATCCAGTTAGAAAATCTAACTAATGAAGCTAGGTCTGCATCAATGAGGAGCATGGACAGTGTGTCAGCATGAGGCACCTGAGTCCCCTATTACGCAGGATTGTTGTTCACAACATGCCAAGGCTATGGCTAGTTTTACCTCCAGGATATTCCCAAAAGTCTCTCTTGTTTACATTACAACTAATATTTTCACAATAGCATGTCCATTTTTTAAAGTGCTACATGAACCTCCTTTAAATCTCAAATCTGCCGTGCCTCACAAAGCAACAAGCATGGTAGGCACTTTGTCTTGTTAATTTCCTCCAGTTGCTGGTGAGCGATCAAGTTGACAATGCCAGTGACATTTCATTTGCTAATTCCCGTATATAATGCATTTGTGTTGATGTTCAAAGTCTAAACTTTCTTACTCCTCGGATTTAGCATTACATTCCTACAGTACTGTCAGATTGTGATGGAATGTTTTAAAAAAAAAAGTGTAAAAATTAAAGCAGAAGCAGAGATCACCTTTTTTTTTTACTCCACAAGCTCTACTTTTTCGTCAGTACCTCATGCATACATTACCCACAATGCAACTTGAGCATCAGCAAGTAACCTCAAGCTGCTAGCTTCATGCAGAGATGAGGAGTAGGCTACAGATGTCTGTTAACCTCATTTCTTTCTAACTCCACACCCCCACACTGTTTTCACTTTCAAACATGTAGTTTTCAGACGTAACCAGTGACACCACTAGAGGAAAGTTATCAGATTCTGCTCCCACTGGAGCCACAAAAGGCTTTATACGATTTTTTTTCGAACAGATCTCCCCAAGACCTGAAGACTTTGATGTGTAAAATCGGTGGAGCTCCCCTTTAAGGCTGTTCCCATAAAACAAGGATTTGTCTGAGACATACCGTATTCTGTTTGTATAGTGTATGTATTGCTGTTTTCAGCCTCTTTTTATTACTGTGTTCATGCATGCATTCAAGCATGTTTGACATTAAGAAAAATACCAATTACTGTTAATGTGAAGACACAGAGGGTTGTGGGTTCATGTCCGTTGTTTTCCATTCATGTCTTGCGGGCAAAGTCTGACCAAACCACATCCTAGGCTACATATAAGTTAGCATCCCTTTCTCTTACAGTACACATTAGGCTCAGTCCATTCTTCAGTCATCAGCTAAGGCTGAGGCAGACATGAAGTCTTCTTCAAAGAGGTGCCCCAGGCTATAGTCTTTATC
Source organism: Toxotes lorentzi (assembly GCA_037833715.1). Taxonomy (NCBI): domain Eukaryota; kingdom Metazoa; phylum Chordata; class Actinopteri; family Toxotidae; genus Toxotes; species Toxotes lorentzi. The sequence goes on along the minus strand of JBBMJY010000016.1, from coordinate 4,526,879 downwards.
CAGACAGACTCTGCACACAGCTGAGGGCCAGAATAATTCCTGCCCTGTCCCCTCTGATCGGGAGGAGAGCGAGAGGGACCGAGAGACGCACTGGCCTACATAATCATAATGAGCCGAGCTTGTTCATGTAGATAGTGAGCTAACATGGCGAGACGTGGCTGAGGTAATGGGGGAGGCATTGTAACCCGGCCACAAACCTATGTGGGAGTGGCATGTGACTGGCTATTGATGGGTCTTCTGCTAATGTCCTTTGAGAGGCCTGACAGTTAGTGAATGGGAAGAGATACAGTGCCCCCAAGGCACATCTAAGGCCAATAATGAGGCTCCGCATGGGCTCTTGGTTATCTAATGATTTTGTCTGCACGTCATATGAACATGTAGAACACTGTCATAGGAATGCATGAGTTAACAGTAATGATAGATAAAAAAAAATAGAATTCCCAATGAGTTATCTCTGTCTATGGTATGCATATTTGTTTTGTTTTAGTTAATGATTTCCATTGTACTGTATGTGATATCCAGTTTATGTGCTGGCTGTTTAATCTTTTATGGACCGTGATCTGAAGTTAAATGGGATTGAATTGAATGGGTCTGCTTGTGCGTGCACTCACACTCACACACGCACACACAGGCAGTGTGTAATGCCAATGTTAATCTGAGCAAATGCATGGCCCATTAGCTGTTTTGCGGCAGTAATAAAATTCCTGTGCATAATTCATGGCTCTGTGCTTTCAGCGACTGTCATGGTGTAAAGGTAGAGCAGCTTGAAGTTAACTGCATATAAAAACATATTAAAACAACCTTAAGGTAAAGACTGATATGTCTTGTCTTCAGAACCTTTGCATGTTATATTGTTGAAAATCGGTTATTAATACAGTCCTCTGAAAAAAGTTTTCTTCAGTTTTTTTATATATATCCAATTAACACCATCACACCTCTGTAAAGATGTTTCCTATTTCTGTCCTCCTACTTATTCTGTTTTACAGTCTATTTATGTTGACTGTATAGCTCCCTGCTCCTCTTCCCGCCTCTCTTTCTATCTGCCTTTCTTGTTATTCGAGGGGTTGTACAGTTTTATGTAAATCATGCGACAACAAAAAAGACAGAATCTTTCCTCTGAAATGACAAAACTGCCACAATTCCACCCTTTTGTCTGTGGATTTTCTTTATTCTCATAGATGCTCTGCAACCCTCTAAAGGTGGCATAACGTCATGTGTTAACCAAATTGAACCCGACAAGTGTCTCATTCATTTGCAGCCAGAGATTTTTCCAGAAGTAAGAAACAACAGCCTCTTGCATTCTTGCATCCCCGGCAAAAAACTGTAAACGCTTGCAAAAAATAAAGTACCGCGTCACCCCGAGGCTTCTCTCTCTCTGTCTCTCGTTCTCTCTCTCTTTTTCTGATGTACACCACAGACAACACTATACATAAAGAACCATTCTTATCTTATTTGAGCAGTTGCTTTAGGTATTTCTGCAAACTCCAAGGGGCTAGAATTATAAATCACTGTGAAACAAGATGGCAATCAGTGAGTATTGTTGCAAAGAAGACTAATGAAACCACCCACCCTGGTAAATGACCTGGAGATCTGGTGTGATACTGACTCCCCACAGTCACTGAGATGTGATACACTGGATCTCTCTCACGTGCAGTCCCCCGATGTGCCTTGAGCTGGCCAAGGCCAGATAAGGCCACAAAGGCAAACCAATAGGGCTCTTTGTCTGTTTATTCCATTACAGGAGCAAGCTTATTTCAGATTTAGCTGGGTTCTGTTTAACCGCCACAGAGGACATTACAATTTTATCTGAGAGAGGGACTGAATTGTATGTTAGTGCAAGCTGGTATTCCCTGTGGTAATTCACATTTAATTGTAAATACGTGCTACAACCTTTCTTTGGAATAAATTAGCATGTTTACAATTGTTGCTCTGTACTTCCAAGGAGCTCAAAATGATCAAAGGAGCAAGTTTGTTTGAAGAATGAAGCGTTCAGCATATTTTAGGTTAACAAGAGCTGAGTTTCCCTCTACAGCAGTTGGCGAGTGTCATCTCCCCAACCACCCTCCCCTCATCACATATGAGATATAATCTTTTTTTATCCTTTTTATTACTGTGTTCACATCTTACCATACATGGATATGAACGCTATGCTTCCCAAACGACATCATTATTATCTCAGTCTGCCACGCTAAATCACTTCATTTATCTCTCTTTGGCGTGCCAGCTCTGACAGAAACCCCTGAAAATAAGAAACAAACATAAAAGAATAAAAAGAGGAGATTCATTTATGTGGACTGCAGAATCACACTTGTAGCATCCATAGGAATCAACACGAGCATGCTGCTTGCTGCACCTACACAACATATGGCTCTGTTTGCTCTACACGCACAAATTAACCCAGCAACTGGCTCTGCTCCAATATAGGTTTAATATGGGTTAAGCTGTTTACACAAAGTTTAAAAACCCTGGATCTATATGTGTTCTGTGCTTTAAATAAATTAATTAGCAGTATTTCTGTACACTTGCCATGTTGTGTCCACATATAGTAGAACTGTATCAGTACACTGTGTGACAGACACAGCTTGTAGAACAGGTTCCTCATAAATTTAGCTGGAGCTTATTCAAGGTAATCAAACCAAGGCGTTTGGGTTACTTTCCTCTGACAACGTTGAGAGTAAAGATATGATATGATACCATTCTTTTGTGTTCAGTATATAGGTAGAAAAACTGAGAAAAGTGTACCATACTTTCAGTTTAATTTTCGAGTAATAACAGTTTGGTGTTTATGGCTTTGAAGAGCAGTTTACATTTTGCAAAATACACATGTGCTTTTTCGCCAAGAGTGAGATGAGAACTGAACATGGAGCTGCAGCCAGGAGGTGTAGCCTAGCTTGGCATAATGAATGGAAGCAGGGGGAAAGCATCTGGCCTAACACCTATATAAGATC
>JBBMJY010000016.1:4407584-4523831 GCA_037833715.1 Toxotes lorentzi | reverse complement strand
TTTGGTTTTGTGTGTGTTTTTTTTTTTTTTTTTTTTTTTTTTTTTTGACATGACATGTAAATACATTCCAGATGGTGTGTTGTGGAAACTAATTGCCATCATATCCCATTCTATCTGTACTGTTTGGAGCATATACAGTAGCTGAAGCTGTGGTTTCTGAAACAGTAAATTCTCCAATTTCATTGTGCTTCAGTGATTAATACAGAAGTGAAACCAAATGCTCTTCTAATAACTCTGGCTGCCTACACAGTATCCCACTATGGTCTCTGTCTAGCTCCCAGTCTGAGCTCCCACCTTAAAGTCCAAGAGGCTATTAACAGGATCATACTTCTAACAAATGCCTTTTGTGATTTCCTGTTTGTGTGTCTGTGCGCATGTGTGTATTTTTGGCTGTGTGTGTTTGTATCCTCAGAAAGGATTAAGATAGAGTCTGAGTTATGGCAGATGCCTTAAGAGGGAAATGGAGAGGGAGGGATAGAAAAAGAGAGACAGTGATGGAGAGCGAAAGAGAGAGTGTGAGAGAGGGAAACAGACCTGCCGCCCTGCACTCAGCACTTTCACTGACTTAGCACAACAGTGTGGATGTCACTGACTCTTAAATCACTCCCAACCTTCTCTGAGCTCCATTTACATTTCAGGGAAATCCTCCAGCCTTGAGCCAGAGAGGTTGTTTTACTTAACTGTCTCGGGATACAAATATCAATTACTGTAATGTAGTTCCTGTTGAAGTGTGTGCAGTTGGTGAATGATGGAGACTCTTTATACAGCCAAAAAACAAAGCCTTTCCATCCTGCAGCATTACCAAATGTGTATCTGGACTAATTCTTTAATGTGTACAAAACTGCAGAGTTAATGATTTAATAATTCAAAGTTAAAAGGTTACCCTGTTGGGCACCAGAACCTATGATGTTTATGCTCACATTGTATGGTTCATTTGACTTGCCACAACTTGGCCACAGAAAACAGAAACCATTTCTGTTACTTAAATAATAGTGGTGATTTGCTGACTGTAAATATGGCATTAATGGGTAAACAAAGAGAGGCCCTTTGAAGTACTCTAATGGACCGTCAATGCAACATTGATGATTGGACCCGGACATTATCTCTGCACTATGATTGATGGCCTGTGCACATTACAAATCACTCAAGAGCATTAGATTGCTCATTAGCATGATGATAGGGAGAGGATGGATCTTTGGTTAATTACAGATGAAGAGTCTAATAAGGGTGCCCCCTCAATACTTCTGTAGGGCACTTGTAAGTATACTCGGGAGTTGTTTTAGGGAGTGGACTGAAGACAACCTGCAGTTCACTGACAAATACTCCCGGTTCACTAAATTGGCATCAACGAATACAGCCCACACCCAGATCAGGTTATGACAAAAGGCAATAATACATGACGGGTTTACATTCTATTTAAAAGTTTGTGTAAACATTTGGTGAGAGCTTGCTGTATTTCAGTTTCTCTATCTTAGTCCTCTGAGCTGCACCCAAGGCCATAGAGAGGAAAGCTGCATGCTCATGGATAGTTTCATACAGAGTCCTGCTTGTTTTTTTTTTAGCCAGAACTGCAGGGCTCTTTGTTGCTAGATTTATGTCTCTGTCTCCTCACACACACACACACACACACTGCCACTGCCCACTGAAGTTATATAAACAGGGATAATCACAGTTTCCCTACTTAACAAAGTTAAGCTCTGCTCTTGGGAGACACTAGAGGAAAATAAAATAATCTTAATATAATATTAAAACAACTTAGCATGTGCTTGTGAGTTGGTTCAGGTGGAGAGCTTGGACCCACTGTACACTCACACACGATATTCTTAAATTGATGCAACAGATATGCAATGTATCCTTACCAATAAGGCGGGTTATTTAAGCTTCCAGGGCCCTTTCCTCTCTTTTCCTGTTTTGCAATCTCTGCAGTAAATAAATGTAAAACAGCTGCAAACACTTGCTGTTTTGTGTGCTTAGGCAATATCCGAAAGCTATGAGGATGCTGAGAATGCTGGCTGTTAGATTGCTCTGCATGTGGGCAACATCATGACATTTGCTGGATGCTAATTTCTGCCGTTGTGTTGTTGCCATCCATCTCTGTGCAGTATTTGCATTGGTATTAATTGTGAATTCCGGCTTATCAATGCTGCAGAACATTTCACAAGAACAGTCTGCTCCAAGTTATGAATTTTTGAGAGTGTAATGTGCTTAAGTTAATAATCATCTGCTGCATAGCTGATGTGTGTAAGCCTGCTGCTGCATATTAGGTGGACTGCTGGGTTTATCCAATTCCCTCCACTGGATTGTATATAGACTACAATGGCAGAGATGCTTTGTTGGGATATGGCCGTAGAGGGTAGTAGATTCCAAGTAATAGCTGGCAGTGGCATCTACTATGGTTTTGAAGGGGGATTATTATCGTCTCTCCCATTCTTCCCTGTGCAAAGCTTGATGGAAGCTTGTAGGGAGTGACAGTCAGAGCCAAACATAAACTCTATATGTGCTCTTCACATAGAAATCCTCTCCATGAGAGCTGGCTGAATGAACTATACGTCAGTTTTCCCAACAGGCTTGAGACAAACCTAAATATCACAATCTGTTCATATAATATGTCCCTGTGTTTATTTTGAACGTGTTCTTGCATGCATAATATTCTCACATGTAGTGTACTGTATACATTAGGGATTTCTCCATTCCTTTTTCTTTACATGCCTACTTACTAAGTTTCAAACACAACTTTTCACTCACAGCTTAGCACATTGTGAAATTAACCCAAGGGTCAAACCAGTTCAAATCCCCATATTTCTCAACTTGTCTTCATTTGCAACACAAAGCTTGATTCCCTAGTTGGTATTGTACATAAATAACCACTCTCCACCTCTCATCTACCAGAGATGGATCGCCCCCCATTAATGTGGTTTGTGCTGCTAAATTATTTAGTGTGGAAGATGAGTGAAATGTGTTGGGTTATGAATGCAAGCAAAAGGAAGCCCAGACGGAACTTTGTAAGATAATGGTAGCGAAGCCGTCCCTTCTCATCTGGGATGAACTTTACTGTAGAAAGCCGTTGTCTATTATATCAGGAGCCCCCCTCGGAGAAAGAAGCATTTTATAGCTTTTTTTCCACTTAACGAAGCTATGTCTAGAAAACTCTGTGCTGTATGCCCGATATATGCATGAGCCCGTCCTTGGTGTCTCATTCACAAGTGAAACTACCAAATTGGAACATCTCAGCATGCTCCTGTGAACAAAGAAAGGATGTGTCAGAGTTTTTGTTTTGAAACTGTGTCTGCTTCTGAACTCTTGATAACCTTCAGAAACACTGAAAAGAGCAGAGAGTGTTGATAGTTTTTGGGGGAATTACGCTCCAAATTCATCTGAGCCACAAAGGACGATATTCAACACTTTCATTATATAGATTGTAGTTTTGACTTGAAATACTGAAAAGCATAGTTAAATATGCAGAGGAAGGTGCTAACAATTTTGAAAATTATGTTTTCACACCATCACAGCTTGGCAGCTCCCTCTCTTCCTCTCAGCTGTGTTTAACACTACCTGTAGTCAGTGTCCTCCAGATGACATCATCAGGGGACAAATTCAAAGATTGTTTAGAATTTTAAAAAATGTGAGCGAGTTTAATGAAAAAGCTTTGTGTTCTGCTGAAAGGCCTGTCCGCTGAAGTTAAACCAAAATGTCCTCATGCACAGTGTTGCTTTGAACAAAATTCTAATGACAGCATGCTAACATGCTGATGTTTAGATGATATAACCATCACCATTTACCATGTTAACCATGCTAATGTTTGCAAAATAGCACTCATTTCAAGGCACAGCTGAGGCAGGTTGGACTCATTCATTTTTCATCATTTTTGCAGTAGATTAAAAGTAAGATTGTTACAATTCCTCCTGAGGGGGGCATGAATATCTGTACTGGATCCTTGTTGGTCCTTTGTTTGTTTCTTTGTTTCTCAGAACCAGTGTGGAGCCAGTTGTGGAGAAAGTAACTGATTAAAGTGCGTTCACTGTTCACTGGCCTTCAAAAACCAGGATTAATCTTTCAAAAATACTAAAATAACATTTTATTCAGGCATATCTATGTTCCATTCATACAATAGTGGTCACAGACATGCTTTTTTATTAGATTTTATTTAGTTTATGGCTCCCAGCAAGATCTGTGTTGAATACAAGCAGCAAAATAAAGTCAAACACAACTCAGAAAGCTTTTTTATTTTCACTAGTACATGAGATTTGCTTGCTTGACTGTACTGACCTTCCCGTTTGTGAAAATTAGATTTATTGTAGTTTCTGAAGGCCAACGCAGTTGCCCCATTGGATTGTGTTTAAGTCCAGTGAAGCAGCAGCTAAATAAATAGTATTTTGAAATATAAGCAGCAAGTGTAAATAATGAGGAGAAAAAAAAAATTGAATGGCTCTGGTTTGAAAAACCGTGATCCCGCCTAAATCACCTTTTTCTGTGAGGTTATTTCATTACAATTCGTGAAGCAAGAAACTGACCTGGCAGTGTGACCGAACACAAAACAAAACTTTTATTTTGAGTCACATTTTATTCAGGAATAACAGACACCTAAGAACAGCTAAGAAGCTTTGAATTTACTTGCAAGTAACTCAAACTAACAGTATCAGGACAGCCCAATTACACAGCCCAACTGGGTATAATACATGCCGCTATACTGTAACCATAATTAGCTGTGCAGCGTTAAAGTATATGCTTTCCATATTGATGCAGCAATTTGATAAACATGTCTCATGTTAAATTAACCATTTGGTTTGGTCTGACAGATAATAGTGTCAGCGGCTTTGTGACAGATAACGTCAGAACTGTTAAAGACACTTTCAAAAACGCAGCATTTAGGAAACATTTCATTAGGGAATCCAACTTTAAAGGACTTAATGACTCTGATATCACTGATGTGTCTCAAAGCTGGGTCAATTACCCAAGCTTGTAGGACAGCTGACAAGCAACTTTCTACATTGCCCGCAACAGCACTGTGCTGGTTTTATCACACTAAGTTTCCCATGAGCATGCAGTGACCCCACCTTCTAAAGCGCAGCTCATCTTAATTGCCTGGAAAATTATCATCTGTGCTGGAAAAAGCTAGGCTCAAAGTTTGTCTTAATTTCTTCTGTCCTGCCTCTGTGATGACTCTGCCCAAGGCATAAAGTGCCAAGCTGGAGGAAATGTGTGGTAATTGGTGTACTCTCAGCTATGGGGTCTTTGGATTTGCCTGTGGCAACATATCCTCCATCCTCTGGTTATTTAAAGTAGTTGGCAAAATGAATGATCTTGCACTGCATCTTTTTTTTATTATATATACAGTATGTGTGTATATAAATATAAACATTCAGTATATTCAGTAAAGCTGTTTTTAATAATGTTGGCACTATAAACCTAAGGCTTCTAAACTAACAAGAAGAGTTATCCAGTTAAACTTCAGATCAAATATATTTATTATTTTAATCATAGGTGACATTTTGTGTCAACTCTTACTAGAATGAACTAGACTGTAACAACAGTGCATTAATTGTTTTTTCCCTTTAACTATTTCATGCCCTAGGTTGCCTCTTTCAATAAGTTCAAGGATATACAAGATGAGACTGCAATAAATAATATATAATACAGCCAAGGGGAAAAAAAACACTCAACTACACATATTGTCGGGCAGCCTTGGCAAACACCAATCTTTCTTCGTTCCTTCTATGGTTAATAGTGTAATTATTTGCCAAGAACCACTACTGTTATATCCATAGCAAATTGACGGTGACTACATCAATAATATAATCACTCCTGTGACCAGATGTGAAATTAATCATAATATGAAGACATCAAATCATTGGTCACGGATCTCACATGGTTGTATTTTATTAGAGGAAGAAAATGTGCTTCTGACATGATGATTATAACAGCAAGGCTTTTATATCTTGTAGATTTAATGGGTTTGGATCATATGTGTCTACAGCAACAACACTGGAATAAATTTAGGAAAGGCCTGTTGTCTAACAGTACGACTGCAGGCATGCCAAGTCCATCAGGATATTAACTAGAAATTCAATATCTCCTCAGCCTCAGGTTAAAATAAGTTCCTAAGCCTCCCTCAGCCTAGTGTTTAGGGTTGTATGAATTTTGGGATACACTGATGATTCAATAAGCCCAGTCCCCTTAGTTACTGCTGCTAAGCCTGTTGAGCCTTCCATTCTCGCAAAGCACATACAGTATGCAGTTTACAAAAGTACAAGAGGCGCATTTACCACTTGAAATTATTATTTTTGAAATAGACAGAGGAAGACAAAAGCAAGCTTCATCAACTGTAGCCATTTAGCTAAGTAAGCTAGCATTAGTTGTTTGGAAATGCTAAAATGTGGACGCTGTCAAAAAGTCTTCAATAAGGTAATAAATATACATACATACATATCGTGCTAAAAGACTGAGGCTAAAGCTGCGTGATAATCCATTTCAAAAACATGGACATCCAGACAGAGGTTACCTGTATCCCTGAGTCTTCCCTATGTATTGAAGTTCCTTTTTAATTAATGAGATACACAAGAATCATATTGTACCACAGCTGCAGATTTCCAGCAAAAGCTGTGCTGCACTAGAATTGTTAAGATGTGTTTTTATTTGGCTCAAACTGTCTGTGCTCCACGCTTACTTACATCATTGTTTTTCCATTGTCATGGTAGGCGTTTAGATAATTAACTGAAATAACACAAATTTGATCTTTGTATGGGAACACGTACTTTGAGAGATGCATGCATTCAAATTTGAGGGCGAGATTTCTGTTGAAATTTAATTACATTTCACATGAATTTTATTGGGGTCACACTGAGTGATTGTTTTGTTTTATTTTCACTGCAAACAATGACTTTACATATGAATGTGTAACCAGTGTCATGGCTTAATTTTCTAAGGTCTGTACATATTTTCTTCATTTCAGTATTTTTTATGTGCATAGAAAACAACAACAACAAAAAGAAAATATCTGTGCAGGGGATAGGGAAAGAGCCTGCCACTGTCTGTGTGTGCGTGTATGTGTGTACTGACTGTGACCCATGCTTCTCTGTTATAGAGAATAAATGTTAAATATGTGACTGGTGTTCTTCAGCCTGTGAGCAACCATCTTACAGCCGCTACCCTGGGTTGGTTACTACTAACACTAACTGTGGCAGCTCTGTTTAATCTACTCCTCACTACTTTGCACTTGCATTTTTTAGAAATGCAAAAAAAAATAATAAAATCGATGCCATCCTCTTTATGTACAGAGTATCCCCCTAACTACATTCCTATGCCCATCGGTTTGACATCTAGAGAAAGCTTGAGGGACTGCTGTGCCTGGTTACACTTTCTGATAGGGCAATTATTTTTGGGGAGAAGTTCAGTGAACGGTCAGTTGTCACCCTTCCAAAATATGTTACAGTGAGTGTTTTCTTAAAACTTCTGCTACTATTGTTTCATGTGCCGCAGCTAATCCATGACACTCTAGATCATTCATCAGTGCCTGGACAGAAGAATGAGCTGTGTTGTTGAATGATTGTTGCCTGGGGCGAGAATTCATCTGCAACAAGGCTCGACTAATGAAGAGAGAGCTTAAATTTAACAACCCCTGTTCAGCACCCACATTCCTTCAAACACAAACGCAAATACACACAGAGCAGTCATCCACTATTCCACTAATCTGTAATTACTTAGTTGGATAGCTGTCTTGTGTAGCGAAAGGCTTACTGTGGAGACGTATGGTTTACAGTCCGGCAACTGAAAGTTCCCATATCACATTTTGTTTGATTTCATTTCTGGTGGGTAGGTGTGAAATGAAGGCGTGACAGAGAGCGGGTCATGTTTGTTTGATCTCTTCTGTATGGGGAAATAAACAATGGGTGGAGATGTGTGTGTTGATAGCAGTTGAGGCAGCCAAAAGTTAGATCCAATGTCAGCCCACACACAAGACGCACTGAATTCCCACTGGACTGGGATGTTGTTAAATTGTGTCCTTGGGAACAAGACAGGAAGAGAATATTGTACCGAGCCTGCAAAGCGGATGGGTGTCTGGAGGAATTTGTTAAACAGTAGCTAAATCATCATTTGATAGTAGTTTTATACACTGAAGCTTTGGATGATTTCTTTTTTTTTTTCAACATACATTCAGGCATTAATTAATACATAGCCCTATTTTCCCAAAGTGGAGCAGTATCTACACCCTACAGGTGATTTAGTTGGTTTTAGACTGTTGGGTTGTTTTTAGTGTGAAGACTTTCACATGATTGTATTAGAAATGTTACTCACATTTATGTTTTATTCTGATTTTGTGGCAAATTGTGTGCAAAGTCCAAAGCAGAAGCCTCAACATGATCACTCTTACTTCAAATTTGTACCCTACCACATGAGCTCTGTAAAAGTCAATGTGATAATTATTCAGTACTGAAACACCAAATCGAAGTGCAGAAACGTCATTTCAACATCATTTTCTGGCATGTCCCTTTGTGCTCATACCTGATGTGGACACTGACTACTCAGTGTCTGTGGTGCTTAAATTTACATTATCACAGTTATCCTCACTTTAAAGTCACCTCCATTTGCTTCTTGTGGAGCCCAGCTCAATAAAGCCTGAAATTTCCCAATCGCCTACTGTCAGAGCCCCCCCACCACCCCCCACCCCCCCTTCAAACCACTCAATGACAATAACAATCCACCAGGGGAGTGATGTTGGGGGACCGAATGCAGGTCTGTTCAATAGGTCTGGCAGCAAATTGCTTTTTAATGTTTCGCACAATAGCCCAAAACAAAGCGGATTGTTGTCCATAAGCCGCGTGAGGCCATTTAAGTGAGTGTGATACATGACTCACAGAGGACTCCAGGTGTCATAGCCACTGTGGGAAGAAAGCAGAGACAGTCATGGTGATAGGGAAAGGTGAGCATGAATTGAGTGTATGGGTTTTGGGATTTTGAACTGGCTGACTCTGGGATAAATGCTCAGTGAGTAGCTGCACTGATAAAAATGTTCTTAAACTGAAGCTTTGCTGAGACCTGTGCAAAATGTCTGATCTGTATAGCCAGTGTTCTTTTTTTTTTTTTTTTTTTTTTTGTGACACTTAAGGGTACGTGCGTCTGAGGTGTTGGTCACTGTATATCACAGTTATTTAGCCATGGGTTGCCATGAAGGTTGGTACAGACATTCAAGATACCTTGACTTTTCCCCTAGCCTTGATAGCTTTTATTTGTTTTGCAGATGTTAGCATGCTAACAGTCTGAACGAAAATGGCGACCATGGTAAACCTCACACATGTTAGCATGCTAATGTTAGCATTTAGCTGTGAGTACAACCTCACAGAGCCATTAGCATGGCTGTAAACTCTTAGTCCTGTTTATTTGGATACATTTTATGTCAAACTATTTTACACACACATATTAATTGCTGACCTCTATATAACCAAGGAGGAAGAGAGGGGAGCCACAATTTTATTAGAAAACAGCTCCACATTTTTAAGCAGAGATATAGAGAAAGGCGTGGGGGATGTTGTTCCCTGTTTCCAGCTCGGGTTACAGCTCTAACCACGGACCTCTGTTGTACACATCTACCAATCGCCTTAAGCTCCCAGCGCCACATCTGTTGCATCTGTACAACAGAGAGGCAGCACGCTGTAGGACGCATCTAAACTGAGGACCTCGCCTGAATAATATTAATTAAACCTCCCTAACTAATTGTGTGTTACTTTTTGCTGTCAACCAATTATGTTTTACACTCTTGGGGAGAAGCAAGATCCCCTGCTCACTGTGAAATTCCAGCTGTCATTGAATTTCAATAAGCATGTATTTAATTAACATACTAGGCCACTGGAGCATATCAATATTTATTCCTCTTACAGACAAGACAGCAGCGCGTTTGTTCTGCCCACAGTCGGCTGAAGACGCCTGGTGAGTTGACACAACATGCAGACGAAAACATTTGATTGAGGACCTATAATAATGTTTACCTTGCAAGTGCAGCTGTGAGCAGTGTGCGTAATGTATTGGCTGGTTTTAAAGCATCTGACACTGTGACATTGTAAATAGACTGCCCTTTATAAGTGGAAAACTCACAATGCTACATAGACGTACTGATTCAAATTGCTTCAGTTGTATGAATTTGGTAAGAGGAGATATTGATGTGAGTTTTGCTTTCCCTCCACCATCAGTTTGTCTTGTGTGTCTGTCCTGTGTTGTTCTTTTATCAAGCGCTGGTTTTGACAGCACAACAGAAATCATCCATCATCTAGATTTACCCCCACAACCCTAATATCTAGCAGACAGTCCAATGCCATAACTCCACAGGCGACAAATACAAATTTTAGAGGAAGGGGATGGCGTATGTGAGTGTGTGTGTATGCACAAATTTTCCTGTGTGAGTGTGCTTGCAGTAGCAAGAACCATGAGGATGGGGGGTATAATAGTGACAGAATGAGCTAAACTCAAACTCTAGCTGCCATGCCATAGGCAACTGGTCGAATATCCCCCCCCACCTCTCGCTGGGTCAGCAGAAAAAGTGCACAAAACAGCATCAATTGATTCATCCATGATATGAGGAGGAGGAGAAGGCCTATCGCTGTACAGCAAGCCTCCTGCCTCCCTTCCTTTCATTTCAGCCTCTACCTGCTTTCTCAGAGCGCTGTCACACATAATGAGGAACGAGTTGGAGATGGAACGAACCAAGAAGCCAAGACAGCCACCAAGGCACAAACAACAGCCACCGAGGCCCAGCAGACCACAGTGGAAATGGCACATATTTTAGCATAATGCTCTGCCGCTTCCCCTCGCCATCCCTTGTGCTTCACACAGCAAAAGAGCTGTGTATTATTCAATGATGTGTCTACCGATCCAGTGGTCCCATAAGGCTGGCAAGGTCACACATTCAAATGATGTCACATGTGTCCCAACTAATGATTCCCCGCAGGGAGAGGTTTTAGGATTTGTTGAGGAGCTGTTCTCCAGTGCAGGGCACAGAAGGTCTGCACAGAGAAGCACACTGAAAATCCAAGGGCTTTTTTTTTTTTTTTCATATGTAGACATACAGTATACAGTATACTCTGCAATGAACTCAAGCTGTTACTAGACGTAATCTCCAGAGCAATTTCTCATAAGGGAGTGGTGCTATCTGGTGAGCACACATGCTTCCTGTGGAAAAAAAGGCTATTAACCATTAGTTGGGAAAACAAGTGATTTCCTCTAAATTTTAATAACTTTATGGTCTGTTCTCTCCATCTCTTTCTCTCTCTTTAAATGCCCCTCTTCACCCTACCTGCTAAATATACAGATAGTCTCTCTGAAATATGTGAACACGCAAAAATGCTTGAATCAATTTTGCAGGTTAAGATGGGATGAAAATGAATCACTCTCCAGGCCCTGTGTCCAGAAACCATGTTTAGCTTCAGCCGGCTGTTTAATAATTTCCCTTTTTAATTTCACATATAACCAGCTCAGTTGGTAGAAGTTCAGGAAGGCAGGGCTATCAACCAAAGCCACCTAAAAGGTGTGCAAACAGATAAGTACAGACTTGTCAGTGTCAAGACTCTGTTAGTCCACGAAAATACACCACACACCTCTCAATTTTATGCACCGGAGATGATAAAATGAGAATTTTTTTTCACATTAGTGTGCCTCAGGGTTTGAAAGTAGAGGATCTAGGCAGTTATTCCCTCCATTTTTACATCCCTTCCTTCTATCACTTTAGCCAGTAAGCTACAAATACATTTAAAGAGGTTCATTTTAGTGACAAGCGCTATCATGTCAAACTGAGATGAGCAGAGAGATCATAAAAGCGAAGTAATTACCAGAAACACGTGATTAGAATGTCATCTGGCTGACAAGGGCTAATTAGAGACGTCCCTTCTCGTCATCCTTGCTCCAATGACAGTCCATAATGGCAGGGGACCAAAACCCTGTTGTGAACTTTGCCTGCATCGGAACGCACAGATGAGATGGCCCTCTTAATAATTTGTGTCACTTCACTCATATTAAGTTTTTAACAGACCTTATACAGTATAATGCACTGTTCCCACATTGGATTGTCTTTCTCTTGACCTCCACTCCTTTTGTCAAATTTGCTTCAATGAACAATGAATCTGCAGCTCAGCACTGGCAGTGACAAAGTCACTTTATATGTCTACCAAAGGGTACTGCAACTTTTGATCTCATGATGTCAGAGAAGACATTACAGTAGTAAAAAGGCACAGATTAGAACAAGCAGAGTTTTTCCAAATCTGGAAAAACAGTTTGTGTGTTAATTTTCTTAATGAAAACTATGACATACAATATTTGTCAATTTTTCAGGACCAAACCGAGACTAAAACCAAATAAAAAGTAACCTTTGAAAACAATAACTGGGACGAAATGTACTACAATTTTCGTCAGCATATAGAATCTAACACAATATATTTTGTGATTAGTAAACCTAATACCGTGCAAAGTTATGTGTCTGTCAGTCATGACGTTGCCTGTGTTGTCTTGTGCCTCTTTGTGGTTGTTCTGTGCATCTTTGCAGTTTTCTTTGTGGTGATTTTATGTCTCAGTGTGGTTACTCTGTGTCTCCTTGTAGTCCTTTTGCAGGACTACAAGAAGAGTGAGGCTTAGGGCTTGGTATTGGTCATCCTTTAGCTGATGCCATAAAGAAAAAGAATAATGCTTGGAGGGTATGTTTATCAGCAGGAAGAAGTGTGTTTCTCTGGCAAAGCAGCATCAGTCTATGAACTGGCAAAGTGTTCTGGGGGAGAGACTCAACTAAAGGGAGCCGTGGAGTATGAAGGGCAATGGAATTAGATCAATTATGGCTGCAAATTGTGATGCGTTACCACCTCCCAAACACTGCAGTAAAGGTGAAGACTGCTTAGACTGTAGAAAACAACTTCCAACCCTTAGAATAACTCTCCACTCCCATGTGTTAATATGTACACCCATTTTGTTGGGAATTCCATCCTAATACTCGGTAGGGCTTAAGCTGCTCAGCCTGTTTTTGGGTACTTAGTAAGTGTATGTATAATGGTGCGTTAAAGAGAAACTACACCAATTTTATACATGAAGCTCAATTCACTCATTACAAGGAGGATTGCTATGCTTGTGAAAAAAGCAGTATAAGGTCTTTCATGGCTCTAGAGGTAGTTTTTCAAAGTTTGAGAAAACTACCTTGATGATGTCTTCTAATCAAACATGCTATCCAGGTGCATTATAGGAAATGTAGGAACCATTGCTTTCAAAGCGTTACTTAAGAACCACTTAAATATAAGCCCATTTAAGATAACGTTTTAACATTTCATATGTAATAAATGTGGACTAATATTCCAATGCATGCCAGAAACAAATCTCTATCACCCCTAATGATGAGGCTCCCTGACCAAACGAATCAAATGCATTGAAAGTTGCTTGCTGTTTATGAATTCCAGGGATTCTTTCTTTTGGAGTCATCTGCATGGACATTTTAGGTGACAACAGCATCTGTTCCTAGTTTCAGCATGGCACCACATATCACGGAACAGTAACAAGCCTGTAGTTACACAAAGGAGTCAGTGAACTATTGTACACCGAACAGCAGAACAATTAATTACAGCTAGTGTGGTATGATGTGTAAATGAAATAAATTTCCCATCAAATTATCTTGGGAAATATCAAGCAACTGAACTGCAGAGAAGAGTGCTGAGCATCAGTAGACAAGGGGAGAAAGTTGATGCTTTGAATAATTGCGGCAACGCTGTCTGCATTAAAAGGAGAAGGTAAACAAAAAGAAAGGAGCAGGGCAACGGTGAAAGCCACGTTTTACTTCTATTGTTAATAGTTTATGGATTATTCTACCTTCTTTCAGTTTTAAATATTTACAGCCCTGCATAAACTTAAAGCAGCTGAAATTTCTGTTTTTAACGTCTGATCATATGATTATCTGCCAAAGGCTTCCTCATACTTTTTAGCTTCTTTCTGCTTTCATTTTCAGGTCCACAACTTTGCAGTTAAGATATAAGCATCCCTCATAAGTCAAATCGTAATAGCCTAGCATGTTGTGTCACCCTGTATCTAATCTTAACATTATCTTAAAAAGCTTCATCCAGCGTCATGGGCTAGAATCTACAATTGACGTGCTCTTTAGAAGTTGCTTTAACAATACTGTAATACTGTCAACAAGGAAATATATCACATGATGAAGCTTTTAGCTGCATTTTTATGCCAAATTCTGCACAGCTGATTGACGTTCAAATTTAGTAAAACAATGACGTATGCTGTAAGAACAACTCTGGATCCAGGTTGTCATTTTTCTTCCCTTGGAAATGCAGCCAAGCAAGTCGAGAAGCGGGTGTTTCCTCCTGCAGACAGGGCCCCTTGGAGGCTCACATCCCACAGGGCCTATCTAAATAGCGTTTTGAGACGAGATGCACAAGGAGTTATCCCCAGGGAAACGGTAGCTGGTGGCCCAGTGGACCAACCGTATAGCACTCCCTGGAGCTGTGAAAGAAATGCAAGAGCTGTGCAAGACATGTAAAGTGATTTACTTACAGCATACACAGGGTTTATTTACAACAAGCTACTAGAAAAGAAAAGACAGGTTGTCATGTATCATGTGGACGGAGTACAATATATGGGAGATTACATTTATATCTGGGTGTTAGCATGTACTTTAATTGTACAGAATTTTATAGGATATACACAGTGTACAGCCTGTTTATTTTTAAACATGTATACGTAGTTAACATGCCAAGGCCTAGTTTGCTACCAGTGTCATGGCAGAAAAATATTTCTTGTCACGAGGGAATCAATCAAATACTCTGCACTTCCTCTGTGTCACTAAGAGTGACCTAGTTGCAGTCAGGCTTCCCGAGAGATTCAGTTTACTACAATAAGAAAATAGGGGTCGCTATCTGTAACCCAAGCAAATAAAGGCAGTGTTGGAAGCACTATTACTATGTGTCTTATTGTGTGATATTAACTGAGACTGATCAGTACCAGAATTAATGTGGACTAGCTGGACAGATGGCTTGGCATGCAATGGGCAATATTAAAGTTTTGATTAAATCAACAAAGAGCTCAATTCAAACCCCTTTAAAGCACAAGAAAAGCTAATGCTGAAAGTGTGTTCTTACATTTGTCCAGTTCGTATTTGGCAAGTTTTGTCGTGTCTTTTATGCCATCACTGATTTTAAAACACCCTTTCCTTTAGATCCAGAAAGGGAAAAGTTGCAATTGATTCAGTGACTCACTTTCACCACTTAAGTCCTCACTGCTAACTTTCCACGCTAATATTCACTTTGTAACTCACACTTATCATCCTTTTCAACCCTTTTAGAAAGTTTTACCTTTTAAGCTTCAGGGTAAACACTAATTGAAAATAGTTTATTATCATATTAAAGGAGAGGAATTACTTTCATGTTGAGGTTTCACAATCTTTGACCTTATCAGCAGCAACAATAAAGTAAAAGCTCTATGACAAGTTGCTTTTCATCTTCATAAGCACCTTTTTCAGTTGAGATCAAGGGCAATAATTTTAAGCTGAGCAACAACTTTTCTGCAGTGCAGTGTGGTACACGAGCTTACAACAAACTCTTTATAAGATGAAGTGTCCATTCTAGACACCAATTTGCCTCCAAATGCGGCATGTGTTTACGCTGAGTACATTTGAAGGAAGTGGCACTCTTTCTTTGTCCTCCTTTCCATCAGGCAGCAGATGTGTTTCCTTACTGGCAGTTGCATGATTGTCAATCCCAGTGAATTTTCCTGGTTGGCATACAGATTTCCTGATGGTCCATGGGCAGTGATGAGGTGCTTATTCTCTGAGTTAGACGACATAGCGCCTGGAACTATTCAGTATGCAAACAAACAATTGACATGGCCGCTCAACAAGGTGCCACTGGGGATTCCCCTTCAGCTAGCACAGCAGGAGCAGGTGTAATGTCAGCCTCACCCGCGCCTTTAAAAATACTCTCAGGCAGATAGACACTACATCTTCCACCTAAAAAATGACTTCCCCGCAGGCCTGTCAGAGGGCAACAACATGAAATTTAAAAAATAAATAAATAAAGCAAGCTAAGCTCAAGTGAAAAAGAAATTGAGAGACCTGTTGTTTGTTTTGCGACACAGCCTTCCAAGATATAGAGCAAAGGAGTACATAATACCAAATGATGCTTGCCTGACATGCCGTTGTCTGTCTGTCATTGATAAAAGTTGGGACCACAGATATTTAAATGTGAAGCCGGGATGTTTTTCTCCTATCAGGATAACTGTCTGATCGGGATTTGCTGGTTGGAATCACATGAAAACAAATCTGAGGGCTTGGGTTGCTCATGAATTACAGCGGCACATTTTTACTTTGCCTTTTCTGAGACGCTACAGATCATACCCTAATCCCTCTGTGCTGTCTATGCAAATCACATGTCGCTGGGTTGATATCCATTCTCCTGTGAGGCTCTGGCTGGACATGAAGCTCTGTTGTTGTTTACATCAACTCTGACTCAGAGGACTATCGGGTTTATGCAGTGATGTTGTGTGGGAGTGAAGGAGATACAGTAACAAAGCCTGAGTAAACTGGTCTGAATCAAATATACTGTATCTGTGCCCTTCATTGCTCTGTGAAACTGACATTCCCATTACCCCATGCTGTTGGTGTGCACTGTGTTGAACTCCAGGCGTAATCAAAGCCAAGAAATTACTTGAATAATCATCCGGTAAAGGCATAAATGCCAACACTCAACAAGTTGCATTGTTTATAGACTATGCATAGTCTTTATATTTGGAAATCCTCACCATGTTGTCACTTCAGATAACCCTGTGTGAAGGCTTGAATATATATATAAGCTGTGACGGTTTAAAGGATGAAATGAAGGAACGCATCAGTAAATCATATTTGACAAGTTTTGTGCTTCCTGCAGAGGGAAATGGAAAGGGCCTTTTAAGAGAAATGAGATGGATAAAAATACAGATGTTCATTTCCTGTGAGGAATTAAGGCTTAGAACTTTCCTCTTTCAAGTCAAATGCAATCTATTTCCACTTTGATACAATTCACTCCATTTAAGGAAATTCAGAATGTAAACTGACCCATGTGTCAATATTATTGCATTATCCTCGCCTGTGTCTTACTAAATATAAAATGATGTGAAAGAAAATTGACATACTGTAATACGTATCTATGTTTTCTTCTCTTTTTTTTTTGCCCTTGTGTACTGTAGTTACCTCAGCCAGGAGTAGATTTCCTGCTCAACTGCAGTCTCTCACTGTGAGAGACAAACAGTCTCACAGCAGATGTTTCATCTACAGTTACTGTAAATATGGCAAACATTTGGATGCAGTAAAAAATATTATGAGTGTTATTTGCTTGCTGTAATATGACCTCGATAAACAGAATTTGTTAGCCTCTTTCTTATTGCCAGGTTTCAGCTTTGTAATACCACTGTCACATACAAAGCTTGCGATAGTAAATATTGGCTCATACTGGCTGTCACAAGCATTTACTGCATGTGTATATATGCAGAAATATAAAGAAATTTCAGTACACGTTGTATTTAATGGCTGTGGTTTTATATATTTATAACCTTTAACTTTAAGTCACATAATTTTTAAATATATTTGAGGAATTTGTGTCTTTATTTGCAGTTACTTATAATTATTTTCCCTGCTTTCCAGCCTCAGTACACATCTTTAATAACTATCACTTCATTAACCAAATTAACTGAGCCCAAAAAGTGACATCAGCAGCTGGAAATCTTGTTTTTGCTAATCTCCAGTGGTTTAGCTAGCTGCTTTGCTGCAGTGATGTAGACGTGTACTCAAGCATGCGTCAGTACACTGTGACCTCACTGATGGGTGTGGCTACATGTGCAGAAGTTTACTGTTTACTGTACAGAAACAAGAGTCATGTCCATCCTCTCATCTAATTTTTGGCAAGCTAGCAAACAAGCTAGCTAACAATTATAAATTATTCTCTATATTTTGAAAAGCACATATTTTAAACATGGTATGTTTAGCGAAATTTTAGATTTGTTTAGCAAAGTTTGAGGAATTATTCTCTTATATTTCTTTGCACTGCACCTATCACTCGTCTGTTTGAATATAGATTGAGTGAAGCTTCTTGTCCTGGGGGGCAGTGGTCCAGGCACTTACATGGTCCTGCACTAAGCCCTCAGGTGTAAAGAAAAAAAAAGGTATACCTCCACCAGAGGAGTCCTTCCTCCTTGGAAATGAATAAGTATTACAAACCCCAGAGGCCTTCTTTATTGTCACATTCTGAAGGTGTCAAGTCTGCATCACTCTTGTAAGCCCAACCTGTTATTAATGTTTAATTCACAACATGTTATACAAGATTCATATGCTCTATTTTAATCATTACATTTCCATGACCCTGATATCTTAACCAAACAACAGAGCAAGAACAATCATATTGCCACCCACATTATACAGCTGTGATCCACTTTAATACATCTATCCTTATTATGCCTGAATTGTGTGATTTTTATGACTTGAATAACTTGTGCGGTGTATGAGTTGTCAAGTATTTGTAGATAAAAATGAACATGTTTTCCTCTCTGGTGCATCTCTGATTTGCTATAAATTCAACTGATGTTTATTTTTTTCAAAATGAGTTATTGGCATATTCTCAAATCTAAGCTTTCCCAATCCCCCGTTCACAGCTCTGCTCGACAGCTCAGCGATCAATCACTGGCAGCTCTTCTCCTTCCTCTCCTGCTTTATCCCCTATAGTGTGTGTGAGTCAGCCCAGATTTTCAAGAATTAGAAACTCATATTATCTGGGCTGTCAACACAAAAAATGTTTACTTTGCTTCTGCTGCTTATTTTAAAATGCTTGACAAAGTGGTCAAGTAAATATGGAAAAGTACCAGAAAATAAAGCTGTGTTTGCAGTTTGAAATTTGTGCCTTTGAATCATATTTAGTCATGACAAGAGGTCTACATGCTGAAAGTTTAATTTACATTTGGATTGTTTATAATTTCATATGCATGGGTTTAAAAAAAATAGCTTTAGATGTCTTCTCTTAGCGGTGGAAAGTGATGAAAAATGATGCAAAGATTGAGATCATTTTCCTTGATTCTACAGAGCACTGGGGGATTTCTCTCGGCAGGCTGGTGAGAAGCTAGGCTTAAATCTAATAGAAAAGTCCCCGGTCTAATACCCGTTTGGTCCGAAACCGCTGAATAGGAGTGAAAATCATTTGTAAGACTGTGTCTCCCTCGCCCGCTTCCCACTTTTATGACTTCAAAATGGTCAGCATTTTCCTTCAAGTGTGTCAAATTTGAATGAGGACATTATTCGTCTGTCTGAGCCCCTACTTTATTTCCGAAGGCGACCGCAGCAGCTTAAATGCCTCGTTAGGCATCAGGGAAAATTCTCAAAGGATAACAATCATATCCGCCTGTTGGGATTGGCGGACGGCATAGATTAGATTGATAACTTCCCATACTTGTCCGAGCACTGGTAATGAAGTCACTGATGATGCCCATTTCTTTTGAAACAAGAAAGGGCGCTTGTGATCAAGGAAATGGGAATGACAAACCATTCTTTTAAACAAAATACTATAGTTTTACTCCCCCTTATGAATTGTTAATCATAGCATTATGATCTTTTTAACCTTATGACAGAGTTTTAACCTTTTGAATTTTACTATGTTTTCAAACTTTTAACAGACTAGTCGCACCATCATTTGAATGGGATTGAATGGGTTGCTCTGTATGAGGAGAAATCATAAATACAAACATGTAAACTCCTCATCTCCTCTGTAGTATCTTAAATATTAAAGGCAGATACCATTTATTTCAGTTGTGCATCTAATGGATAACCTATCACTTCTAAGCATTGTAGCCTTATTCCTTTTGGTCAGTGGCTTTTAGCTTGTGGTTTATGGTTTATTGTATGTAATGGCCATGGTTCTGCCTCTTTGAAAATAGCATACTATTCCTTTTTTATTGATAAAGTAGGCAAACTGAGCGAGTATAAATCACTGGATGTGTTAGCTGCTGACGTTTAGGCCATAGTTACCTTAGTGAATTTTGGGCACATTTAACATTTAGCAGAGTGTTGTGATGTGATACCTGTCAACAAAACAACACCACAGTCCAAGTGTTCCGGAGAAATAAATTAGAAGTTGGGATGAGGGGCGGTGTAGGCTTGGGAGAGAAGGTTTTTTTCTTCGAGAGGAATCCTGAGTGAAGATCTGCCAGTACGCCTTAGAAGGGCACTGCAAGGACAGAGAGGCGGGTGCCAGCGGTGATGTCGATCCTCAAACAAACGCCTTCACCTGTGAGGGGATTAAGCCTTGGGCTTTGAGAGTGAGAGTGGGATTGAACTGTGCAGCCCTGTTGAAAATAGAGCAGAAGCACCATTTTTCTCAATGTTCCAGATGCTTCTGATTGGACCTGGTCTATGTTGGAAAAAAAAAAACAGTCCCATTTCACTGAAGTTATTTGCAAGCAACATTTTCTATTGAAGGGCTTCCATTGAGGTGCAAATATTTGTATCAAGTAGATGAGTCTGGAGAATCTCCCTGACCTTGTCACAGCCTTGTATGGAAGACTTGAGGGCTTCCACTGATCTCACAGTGTTTCCAGTCTATCAAAACCTAAAAAATCAGCAGATATGAGAGCAAATCTTGGGCAGTGGGGAAAACATTCCATACATTTTACACAGATCGTCGGTATTGGATGGCCTTGTTTTCAAGATACAGTTCTCATCACAGATACCAGATTAACACAAGCTGTGCGAATGCTTTTCCTATTTCTCACTTTTTCACTCCACACCAAAGGACCTTGGTACAGTGCAATGTTGTGGGGAAAATTGAATGAACAACCTTCCCTGGGAGACTAATAATATCATGGATCTTGAGTGCTTGCTCTCTGTGATGAGGTCTAACAGAAGGCTTGACAGGAGAAAATGATGTGTTGTTCTCTGCTGGGATAACAGTCCAGGTCCCCCTCAGACGACTGCAGCTGAGATATGAAGTGTACATAAACCACAGGTTTTGTGGATCCTCGAGGGTCCACAAGGGAAGAGAAAACTAGTCGAGCAAGGGAAATGAGTGACACCAAGGAGCGAACAGGGCTGCTTAGAGACCCTCAAGTACCATGTGTGCGCTCTGTCACTCTCTCAACACATACAAATAGAAAAAGCACTCACTTCAAAGCATCTAGAAATTCAAGATACACTTGAACTGAAGTATAGTAAATTACTTCATAAGTTGAATCCTTAACATTTCTATGAATATTTCATCACTGAGCAAATTTCCCTCTTGCTGCAAGGACTGGGGGTGGGCAAAATTGATGCCAGTAACGGTCAAAACCACTTACTAACTACTGATGCCTTTTTTTATGTTAGAAATGTACATGATACTTAAATTCAAGCTTTAAGGGTGCTCGTTTTTTCACAGTTGCTTCAAAATAATTGATTGTTAAGAGTGATGCACTCTAACAAAGAGTACAATAGGTGTAATTATACAAGTTAAAATATTATAAGCTTATATAATAGGTATATAATCTATATAATTATATATAGTAATATATATATTGACAGCTAAAACCTTTTTTGGTCTATTGATAAAAGAATACAAAGAAGTATAACAAAAACAGACAAATAAATCATGACTTACATTAGGCATGTGACTTAGATGTCAGCTGAAGCCTCTGTTCCTCTGAAGAGACAAAAAATAGCAGCAGACAAAGCATCGACTGGTGCACTTTTAAATGACGTCATCACGTTACGCCCTCATCTTCTCCAGTTATCTTCTGGCACCAAACTGGGAAATTAGCAGCACCACCCATTTATCTCAATAAATCAGCTTCTTATAAGCACGTAGAGGTAGTGGAAGGAAATGCATGTGAATTTGCATTTTCTTTTGTTTTGTTTTTCAAAAAACAATCAGGAATTGATGGATAGTTAAAAAGAAATTTACAGAACACCCACATGTTTTTTCCAGTTTGAAAATCAAAATCAAAATGACAAATGACAGCACGGCGAGTGATGTATGCTCAGTCAGGAAAGGTTCATGTTGATGTCTGAGAAACAGACTATTGTGGACAAACAGACAAACGTGGCTTTTAAATAACAAATTTTTATCCATGGAAAAACTAAGTTTAATATATTTCCACTTGGCAGGTTTTAGAATTCTCATCCTACCTTTCAAGTTCTACTTGTACAAGCTTTAACAACCATGCAGCATGATCAACTTTGGCACAGGTGTAGATGAGTGGTCTCATCCTTATATGACTGACCTATTTTTTGCACTTGATAATCATAGTGGAATTCAGAGTGAAAAGGGGAAGCTCGGTTGGTGCCAAATACATGCAAATTACACAGTTAAAGTCTCTAACGAGCCCTGTTTAAACCTGCTGAGGCTTTGGTATTTCTCACAGGTGAGATAATAAGAGTTCTGGATATGCAGATGTGCATGACTGTCAATCTCTTTTAAAGCAAATACAGTAAATATGTCAATAACACTTCCAAGACAGAT
This sequence comes from Toxotes lorentzi, assembly GCA_037833715.1. Lineage (NCBI taxonomy): Eukaryota > Metazoa > Chordata > Actinopteri > Toxotidae > Toxotes > Toxotes lorentzi. The sequence continues at coordinate 4,501,365 of JBBMJY010000016.1, read as the reverse complement.
CACCTGGCACTTGCCGCATATGTAAGCATATGTTCTAATGATTCATTTGCTATTAATGTTCTATTAAGGAACATTTTAAGAGTAAGAGAGTAAGAGCAAGAAAATCAAAACTTTGAGCTCTGGCTTATCGGCGTATCCAAATCTCCCAACTTGTAAATTGGGCGACATGGGAAAACCCTTGGCAATACATTAGAAGAATGTTCAAAGCCAAAGCATCCCATCGATTTGACCTGTGTGGGCCTTGCAAGCATGAGCCATTAGTATATTCTCAGATGCTGTTTTCAGATTTGTTTGTGTAAACAAGGTCCCATGATGATAGTGTGGAAAACAGATCCAGGATTTTTATAACCATCAATCTACCAGATAGCACGGAAATGATAACCTGTCTTTGGGCATTCATGCTAGCATTTTTTCTTCCATAGTTCTGTAATAGCCCTCATTTTCCCTCAGTTGTTTTCTGAGTAAAATGTTCCAAACATTCACTGTGCATGTCTTCTACAATTAAATGATGAGCAGACTTGTTTGAGAGTGTTTCAAAAGGCCTTTTGTTACACACAGCTGCTTTACTAACGCCAACCATTGTGTTTGAAGAGAGCTACATATTTATTTTACAATAGGCAAGTGATGGTTGATATCTTTTTCTCGATGGATTTGTGTTGAGTTTGATGTGCTGATTCACTGGGTGAATATTGGCATTCATGTCTTACTGTCTTACAACAGTCAGAGATTACTTAGCAGATTTCTTCAAGACAAATGAATAATAAAATTGATCGGTATTTACAGCGGTTCTGTAAACCATCAAATAACGCTCAAGTGCAGTGCACTAGCATCAGTAATAATAATCCAACAATAAATAATACTGTAGTATAACACTGACAGTTGTCATTTTTCTTGTCATGCTAAAAGTGCACGCCCATTTTTACTTTAGTTAAAAAGTTATTTTATCAACTTCGATCAGTTTAGAAGTTATTTTATCCATGTAGGACTGTTCTTTGTAATGGAGTATTCCTTACTCAGTAAGAAGTCACAAAAATACCAGAAGCGTAATACCATTCTTTTGTGTTAAAAGTAAAATAGATAGTTTGAAATTTCCATAAGCCAGTTCAGGCCTGTGATTAGTTTTTAATTAACCTAATAATAATATTATTGTTTTATCCCAGTTTTACTGTAAGTTGCATGATCAGTGACACTTTGTAAGCATTTTACTCAGTAATACAAATTCAAGAAATTCAAGAAAAAATCATTTATGAAGTCTCCAACCAACAAGTACGACAAATGAGATATGATTTTTAAATTTCTGCTATTATTAATTTTTTGTTTTCTCCTCTCAGCCCTCCAACACAAGGCCAATAAACACTCCAAGGAAATTTGCCAAAATACTCACCCAAAATGGTTTGTCAGTGTAATGTTTATGCATACTTTGCATACTTTGCGCTACGCAGTAGACACTTCATTTTTCCTTTGTTGCTTAGCCACTTGGCGGCTTCATGAGTGCAAGGAAGGTCTAGGCAAGGTCTAAGGCAAGTAGCTTCAGAACTTCACAATGAAAGGAAGTAGTAAAGCAGTAAAGCTAAAATTTTGGGTTGGAGTCGAGTGTAGTCCAGTAATGATTATACCAAAGGCTTCTGACTGTTTATGACTGTAAAGGATCAATTACTGTATCTAAAAGTAATCCAATCTAATTAATAGGAAACTCCTGGTTCATGCATCCTCTGCTACAGTTTGATTTACAATATACTTGCATTTTAATAGGGCTATAAGAGACTGTAGGGGAGCATCCTGTGAGAGCATATCTAAAATGTCTGGTAAACCTGCAGGCAGTGCGTGCATGTCTCTCCACACGCGTGCTGGATAACAAGGTAAAATAGTCCAAAGTGGGCAACAGCCGTGCAACAACAGACCTGTATGAATATGAATACAAGTTGAGGGATTAAATTTTGGTATCTAGTTCATCCTCATCATACTTATATGGTGCATCTTTGATATACAAAAAGACTTATTGCAGACACAGCCTCAGATGTTTGTCTCAGGCATTTTTTAAACAATTTCCAAAGCAGTTGGCATCCATCAACATTCTAACAATGTGCCTTGGCACCAAAAAGCCATTTGCAACTATTTCAGAGAGGGGAAAAAAAAAAAAAAAAAAAAAGCGTCTGCTGTTTTTAGTCTCATTCTGTTCTCAGACTGAGCATCTGGAGCTTCTTTTTGAGAAGATTCAAAAACAAATAGACTGTAAGGGCTCCAGAGTTTCTGTCACAGTCTGCTTCCTAGTTCCCTTTGGCCCCTGTCTCTAGCCCTCGCTCACTTCCCTTCCTCTCCTCATTCTCCCTTTCAGACCTGCCATTCTTTATCCGCCCACCAGATGTCCTCTGACTTTTTTTAACTGTTCCACTTGCTCACCTGTTCCACATCTCCAATCACCTGAGCTTCCCTCCCCACACACGCACTGCTGAGCCCACTTCCGTCATCACCCCAGCCACTATTTAAGCATGCCATTTTCACCACTTCTTTGTTGGATCATCTGCCTATGTTCCCTTGTGTTTCCTTGTGCACCAGCTACCTGCGTGTAGACTTTTGTTGTCTGTTCCTGCCTGCCTGTCAACTCACCTGCCTGGTTATCTGCCCGTCTGCCTGAAAGGCTGTTTATCTTCTATTAAAGTATCTCCACTGAATCTGCCTGCGTTTGAGTCTGCGTTCGGTTCCTCCCTGCCTGTGCAGCTATCGGCAAACGGTGACAGTTCCAGCAGGTCTCTAAGCCATCTCTCTCTCATTCTTTCTCTCATGCTGTTTGTGGAGATTATCCTGCATAGAACACACTTTGCAATTAGTATGTTTTATTGAAAGCTTTGCCCCACAAATCATATGTAAAATAATATATGTAAAAATCTCTTACCCATGGTAGCAATAAAGAAATAAGATGTCTTCCCTTTACCTGCTTTTGAATCATTAAGACATGTTTGCAGCATTCCGTTGAACCGAATCATTTATTGTCAATGCTAATGTGACCCCAAGTGGTCTCTAAGTCAAAGGGAATCACTTGAGTAATGCACTTGTGTTCCCATCCTCCCACCTAGTCCCACCAAATTTCCACAAAAAGAGCAATTATGCATAAATGTGTCCCCAAGGGAGTGGTTGCTAAACAGAGACACCCCTCTGAAATCTGCTCGTCTTGATCTTTCAGTGGGATAATCATCGAGGTTATTGCCATGAAAAGTGAGCAAACTTCATAGCAATTTTTTTTTTTCAACTAGACAACCTCTGTTTCAACAAAGTTCCACCAAAAAAAATCTTTGCACTGAAAATATTTGCAAAGATTAATAAAAAATAGTTCTTGGAAGACAAAGTGACTTACTGATTGCCACGCCACACCTTGTCACCTTGCAGTTATGCTCACGTAACATTGTAAAATTGACTTCCACTTCCCATTTTACTCCCTGGTGAGATAACAAAAAAGCAGTTTCCTCCCTCTAATTCTCAACATTACAGTCTCTTGTTTTTTTTTCATTCTGACTCCTCGCTTATCACCTAAAACCAATCACAGGGTGGCCTGATAAAAGGATATAATTAGAAAGTTGAAAAATAACGCTCCTGTTCAGAGTGTAAAATGAGTGCTGAGGGGACTGTTGGGGTGAGGGCAGCATGTCGTCTGTTTTTGTCTCGTGTCTGCGTAACCCAAGTGGGCCAAAAAAAACAAACCTTCCAGCAACAGTGGTGCTGTGTGGAGCCAGATGTGTCTTGGTCCTGTGCCATATTTAGCTGAAATATGTGTCTAGTTCTCAGGGCTTTTTATAGTAAATGCATTCATTTCATTTCTCTGCAAGTATTTTTGACAAGGTGGCCACACATTAATACCCACTGGTGGAATTTAACTAAGTACATTTACTCTGGTTGTATGTGTTTATAGATGGTTTGAATCCAGGGAGGGAATGGTGGACCCGCCACCAAGGATGAAAACTACCATATAGAAAGGTAAACCTCAAAATATCTATTTTAACCACATTAATCACGACAAGAACCCTCAGATTTATCTTATCCTATTTATGTACTGACGCATCCATTTTAACAATCATATAAAAGTAGATTTTGCTGATACTTCTATACTTTGGATTTTGAATGCAGGACTTCAAGAAATCAAACTGAGTACTTTTCTGTAGATACCTTTCATGCCACTATGAATGCAGGATAGAGCTTCTCCCACTGTCAAGTTAAAAATCCAGTGTATCCCTGTGAGCTTCTCTGAAGCACCTCGACCTTATGAATAAGTCACACCCATAGATTCGAGTATGGAAATAGGTGAACAGAGGGTGACAGTGGCTCGCTGCCAAGTGAAATAGGCTGTACAGTGCTTAAGCGTGATGGATTGGTGGCACTAGCCTGGCATAATAGCCCTGTAGTGGACCAGACCCTTGCTCAAAGGACAAGCTTATACATCATGATACTGCAGATATCCAGCTAATACTCAGCCATGCTACAAAGGTACCGGTTTCTACATCCACAAACTTGATGGATTAAGACAAACAGGTTATTTATGGAGCAAGCAAAGCTTTGGTTTGTGCCTTACTCACACATCTGTTTGCTGAAAGGGAAAGAGGCTGGACAGAGAAGACCTCTGAACAAAACTTTACCCAGTGAGCGGCTGGCATGAAACAAATCCAAATCAAACACAAAAGTCCAAGCTGGAGTTATGTAAAGCAAGCCGATGTGGAAGAATAGCTTTTATGTCCTTTTTTAAACTAAAAAATATGACTTTCTTGGGAGAGTGTGTGGGCTAGATGAGACATTACAAGTGAACTTGTTTCATCTTGAAAAGCTAAAGGGGAAAGTCACATTTTCACTTTCCCTTTGCACAAAATGCCTACAGGATATGAATACTGTGTACTGAGCTTTTTTTTTTGTTTGTTTTATTTTTTAGCTAAACATCCAAATGTTAGACCTGCTTCCTAAGTGTTTATTGGAGCAACTTGTATTTAATCCAGAAATTTGAAGTTGGGATGGAGATAATCAAGGTAAATGAGGCCTCAGATACATGATCACAATTAAATATGACAGGCAGACTTGGGTTTAATTCATTCATATGCAGCATATAATATGCATCTTCCTCTGTGACCTCTATTGATGCAGCACTACTTTTCTCCACCGCCACGAGTCCAATACCTTTCACAGGACAGATCTGCAGAGTCACGCTGTTTATGTTAAATTCTTCCTCTGAACCAATAGTCAGACTAGTCGGTGTTAATTTTCATGTTGAAATTATTCCATTTTGGTAATTATGTGATCCTCAAAAGCTTAATATTGTTCCTATCTGAGAGAAGTGGAAATTGATTAGGTCTTGTGCGACAATGACCCAATTAGCTCTAGGTTTGGCGAATTCTGTGTTCTCAGAAACACCATTGCATAGCATTCTTACACTTTCCTGCTATATACAAATTTCTGCACTTATTGTTTGTTACCTGTATGTTTATGGTAGTTTGAGCATGTTATGCTGGTCACATTAACATTTAGCTCAAAGCACCACTGTGCCTAAGTGCAGCCTCATGGTGCTACTAGCATGGCTGTAAACTCTAAGTAGTGTTGTCCTCAGGACTGATGTTGAATGAATGAGTTGTTTGTGGCACTGTTCTTGTTACACTCTGGCTGTTTTGCAGGGAGCAAAAATCCCAGGACACAGTTTTTTAAGATGCAGCATGGTTAATCATACAATCTACTGTTCATGCTTTACGCTCACGCATTATTTACATTTTACTCTTCAGACATGTAACATTCTGAATACATGTATCTGTCTGAGGGGAGGGAACAAGCTGTTTACATAAACAGAGATGTGCTTTATCAAGCACAGGTACATCTCCAAAGCTTGCCCTTGATTTATTAAGCTAATGAGAGTATATTAATATGCCAGCGGAAGCCTGATTAATAAAACTGATGCTTCACGCTTCAAATTCCTCATTGTTATAGCTGTGTGAGTTATATCAGTCTTATGATGCTGCATTCACTGGGTGTAATTTTTGATTATAGATCTAGGATCATTGGTGTCATATTTGGAGCACATTACATTCTAATGCTTCACTTGGAAATTGGGATTGCCTCACTAAGCATCCTCAACACCTTACCATGACATTCTCATTATTGATTGTTTTTGTCAAATTATCCAAGACACAAAATCGCATATAACCATAGCACTAAAACGCTGAGCTTACACGGGGAAGACTCAACCTGCAGTATTTTTGGAGGTGCATTCCTTTTCCCCGAGTCCCACATTTGATTAAAAGTGAGACTGCATTACTAATTTGCAGCACACACATTTCAGTGGCATTACGTTTGAAGTGAGGAGGAAAATTTCCAGTTCAGTTTAAATCTTCTCGGTTGGTAAACCTTTTGTTTTTCTAATAATTTCCACACCAGAGAAGGTGGGTTGAATACTCTAATCTCATAAGCGGCTTAATTCAGATACTGTGACTTCATTACATTCTCTGCTGTTTGTAAACTATTCTCCTGAAAACTGCAAGTTGCTAGGGTTGACTGGAAGACGGGACGTGTAAAAACTTGAGAGAAAGCCTTTGTTTCCTTGACAAAGCCAGGTGTGCGAGAATACCATACTCCAGGGGCCCGAGGTATATTAAAGGTTTGACCGGGGCCCGTAATAAAAAACCTTTGGCTCCCACTGTGCAATTAAGCGATGGCTGAAACTATTGATTTGATCTTTTGTTTTGTCCATCCACCCACCTGTTACATTGCTAGCAGGGGAATCATCACCAACCACAAACACAGACGCCCAGAGAGAACAGTGGTGGTTGTGCACTGCAAAAAATCTCTTTCTCTTCTGCATTTAACATATAATGTCATCTATGCTCAGTCTTTTATTAATTAGACATGTATTAAGTGTACTTAAGTGTGTATATTCACATGTATGATATGCACATTGATATCACCAACCCACTGAAGGATGCTGATGAGGAGGTTTTGTCTAAAAATGTATTGAAATGCTGTTATTGTTCAGACATGCATGTGAGTCCCTTCTAAGAGTTGTATTCTTGGGAAAATATATATTTTCATTTCCTCATTTGCCTGTAGTAGAGCTATATTCATTAAGGGTACAAACTGTGCCATTGTTGTTTCACCAGTAATTAACAGTGGTAAATGTAGGATTTAACTGTCAATGTGCGGTATTTCCTTAATAATCCATTTGTACATTTGCCAGGGTTTTTTTTTTTTGTTTGTTTTTTTTTAACACAACTGTGTTTTAATCAAAGAAAATATGATATTGGTGGATATTATTGGATATTTTTGATATATAAAAAATAAATGTCATGATGTGAACATTATGTTTAAAATGTAGATTTAAGGCTATTGATTGGCTGACAGTAGATTTAAGGCTATTGTCAGTATTTTTCTGACATAACAAGAATAACCTTGAGGATCAACAAAGTTCATTGGAATTAATTCTCTGGTGACCATGAATGTTTTATTACCCAATTACACAGCAGTTTATTTAAGGAGGCATACGACATTTCATCTCATCAGATTTTGACATAACAGAGCCAAATAGTTAGACAAAACAGGAACGGGTCTTTCAGGCCACTCGTGGTTGTTTTGTTTGGAGTTTGAATTGAATGTTTTTTGAGCTGCATTGAATGAGAATCTGAAATCCTAGTGTTTACAAGGAGTATAATAATCTTAACTTTCACCTGCTGAGATGTGAATGTTTTGTTTCTCAAAGCCCAGTGGCACAACACCCAAGGCTTTTTATCTGCCAAGAATTATATCAGCTAAAGAGACTGCTGTATAACAAATTGCATGCTCCACCATAAAATATGAAAGTGGTACAAGTGTCTGCAAAAGCAACCAAACAATCATAAGGCAGTCTCAGAACAGCTGTGCCTGATGAGGACAGATGTCTGCGTCAGGTTGTAAACGGCTTCTTTACTGTTTACAGCATGAGCCGACTGCCTCCTTGCCTGCCCCAGTCATGCATTTTGATTAACTCAGAATGTGAACTGAGTCCTGCCAGGATCGCTGTGACAACCCCAGCAAAGACCTCTTGAAAGAGAAAATTGACAGTGCTCCACCAATCACTCTGCTTTAATTTGTTGCAATGGCAAAGGTCATCACTTAGACAAATATGTCTCTGGCAAGGCCTCCCACACATATCAGTCCCACAGAGCTAGCAAAGCTACTAAAACATGATATGAGGAGATTCCAAGATGCATAATTGAACAGTTTGCACCCAGCTTGATAGCTGGAAATCTGCTTCATTAATCAACTCCCACTGAGTTATGAAGACATGAGGAGGAGAGGTTTATGCTGGCACAGTGCAAACATAATGGGATGGCACTGGATGCTCTTGAACCCACAGACTACATCCAAACTTCAGTGGCAGCAGTTGCGATATTGAAAATGTTGAAAGTTATAAGTAACATCAGTGATGTACTTGATTTAACCATGCAGCAAACATTATGCATATGGCCAAATGTCTTGGAACTGTCTTGGTTTACGTCTCTAAAAGCATATGATGTTTTCATTTCCGGCATTAATTAATCATCAAGATGTTCTCAATACATGTATTCAGTTGTTAATTGCTTTGCAGGTTGGCATTGAAACAGATATTTCAATATGTAGTCATTCCTGTGGGCCAGCTGTGTTTCCAGGTCCCTTGGATGAAAAATTAAACGTTAAATCACTCATGTCTAAGTCTGTACAAAATCTGTGCTGGTGTCCAGCTTAGCCAATTAAGTTAGGTCATCTGGTGCATTACTTCTTGTCTGCCAGGAAAAGTCTTTTATAGAAAAAAAAAAATCTTGGATGATCTTTTGCACTATAAGGATTTTCGATACCACTCCCATAACATTTGCATCTCTTTTGCTTCTTGGCACTTATGGACCAATATGAGTTCAGCAAAATATGAGGCCTGCTGCTGAAGCCAGAGTATATATTTCAGCTGGCTGCTCGTAGCCAGTCACTGTATCAGACTGGCATTATGGAAAGTGAAGGTGTGCCTGTTGCCAAGTGTTAATAGAGGTCAGGAAGGAAACAAACAAGCATAAACAGATTTTTAAACAAGAGCAGTGACACTATGAGTGGAACATACAACAACTGGTATAACTAACCAAGGCTGGATATGAGGCACTCCAAACATGGTGAAAGCCTCCAGTTCATTATTTCCTTGTCAAGGCTGGAAAAAAGTGACTGGGTTGGATAAACAAACATGTTCTAAAATACTTTAACCACAGACTTTAAAGTTTCTGGACCTCAGATACTCTGATATCAGTTCAGAATGAAATGAAATTTCTTAGACTTGTGCTCTTAGACGAAATTGAAATTCCATTTATTGTTTTGCAGTGTTTGCGCTGCCCACTTTCTCCAGTGGCAGTGTCTGCACAGTCATATGATTGGTGCTGTATTTGTGCGGGCTAGGGCTAGAAATAGCACATCACTTCAAGTCCAGCATCCGTATGAGCAGTTAACAAGTTGGGGTCAACTTTGTCAACCGTTGCTTTGTACCATCATTTGAAAAGTTATATCTTGTAGGAATAAGTGCTAACATTAGCAAGACTGTGTAACAGGGTTTTTAAAGTGCGATTCTGTTGCCATAAATTTATTAATTTATATTGAGTTGACTGACAGACACACTCTCTCAGTAGGTAAATGCCACTAGCACCTGGTAAACTTTGCCAGCACAAGATAAGTATTTATAATATTTGGGCAAGAATAGGAAAGTGTCTCTCATGGTACTTTACTGTTGTGAGTAAAACAAAAGTGTGGACATCTTGTTATGACTTTAGTGTTTCTTTTGCGAGGTGCAGCACTGAGGTTAACAAGGCCAGGCCTTGGTTCATGTGAGTCTATGCCTGTTGCCATGGAAGCCAATCTGTGCCTGTGGAGAAATATTTTCTGAAATTCGACCATTAGGAGGCTTGATAATAGGTGGACGTGATGCATTTTGTTTGTGGGAAAGTGTGCTTTTTCCAAGAATAAAGACAGAGTCCTTTTTAAAATAAGTCAGTATTCAACATGAAATCCACTATTATACAAATGGAAAATAACAGTGAAGAACAAGAGTTTGAGAATACAGATTTTTGCTCTCATGACATTTTGATTACAGTCAGATTTCCTCTGCAGTGGGTACAAACTGAAGGTTATACAGTAGGTTTAGCCACATGGGTCAGTCAATTACAAGCTGATACAGCTATGGGTATGGGTATCACTTATTGTCATTTGAGGTGGCCATCTTTGTAACTGCACAGGAGATGAAACAGTTGAAAGGAAATAGCACAACAATTTGAAGCTTGGGACTATTTTACACTGTGGACATGACACTAAAGATGAGACCAATGTGAGCATTTACTTTAATTCCACATGTGAAGGAAAAATATGTTGTGGTTTGGTTGTTAAACAGTGAGCCCTGTCTCTTCCCTTATTGCAACCACCTACTGATCCCTCTTCTTTACATAAAATCTGTTTTCCTGTGGGAACTTTTATCTTTCACCCTTCAGTTGCGATTTATAATTTGGATCACAGAACAGAAGATGTCGAGAAGAGAATAGAGAAATAGAGGAAGGAGTGTGGGTGTTTAAAGACAGATAATCCATTTCAAGGCTTCCCCATAGGGAGCTTCTGTTGTGCTGCTTATTTGTTTTCGAGAAAGAAGTTGCTGTGCACCTCTTGTGAGTCCTGCTATAGGCTTGTAGAGAAAATGACAGTGACACAGACAGCTTTTGATTTGGGAGAGGATGGAGGATATAAATTCTGCAGGAGAATTGGGGGGTTTCCTGAGTGAATGTCCTGGTGTTCAAATGGCCTTGCTGGCCCTGCAGAGTAGGCTATCTATCATTTGGGACACTCTCATTGACAGCTGTTCTCTCTTGCCCCTATCAAGGAGAAAATGACCATTGCAATTCAGAGGCTTCACACACTTCTGCACACACACATGCACAAAAGTACAGAAATGTGTCGCTGTTCAAAAGCGTGCTTGATGACTTCAAAATAAAGGTCAAAATATGACTGTAATTGTCAGCATATCTCCTAGATGAGTGCGGTTTAGGGTGACTTAATTGCTGTGGATTTGTATAATTTCGTCTCATGCCGAGGTTTCAGATTGATTTCTTTCTGCATAAAAACATCTTAATCTTATATATATTAACCGTGTTTCCAGCTACAAATTTGCACATTTGCATAACTCTGTGAAAGAGTCTAGTCTATAACTCATAACATCTGAGCAAACGCATAATCACCACCGGAGAAGATGAGGAGTGATTCACATACAGCACTCTTACAAATGCATGAGATCAGTCGGGGAAGCTCTATGGGGGTCTGTGCATGCCAGCTCCATGCTGCTTGACCAGTCAAATCATTTTATAGATCATATTATAGATACAAATTTATCTAGTGTTAAGTCACTTTCCAGCTCTGAAATATGCACTTTCATGTACAGCATTTAAATCTGGTGGATTTGCAGGAATATTGAAGTAGAAAAATGAAGTGGACATACTGAATAAAAGAGAAGGAAGAAATGCACTTTATAAAGTTTAAAGTAATAATCCTAGAGATTTTCATCATAACAACCCAATTTGTGAGACCATTTATGAATTGTATATATTCTAATGTAGCCAATATGTGTATTTAAGATAAGACAACCTTATTTTTAAACTCATTAGTTCCTTTGTAGTTTGCATTGTTCGTAGCAGAATCCACCATCCACAAACTAGATGCACAGAGGAGCAAATCGCACACACACGCTCAAAGTATCGTTCCTCCTGTATAAAACTTCTGTTTCCTCAGGGTCTGCATTGTGTTGGCGTTATCCATTTCCAATATCACAGGGGAGCATTTTGACAGTCCAGTTACAGGCAATCAATAATCAGTGAAAGTGTGTCAATGTGGCAGTCAGCCTCTCTGAGTTATCAATTGATTTATAGAGTGCAATAATTGCACGACCATATATTTGTTTGCTCTTTGAGATTTTCCGTTTTCGTGTGCCACCTCTGAACGGCTGCAAATGACTCAAGAGCGGAATGATTGCAGAGCTGTCACTTGATTCGGATTTGTAAATTGTCTCCTAACACCTGTCATTTCAGGTTAACTTGCTTGTTAAAAAACCCAATCAAGAGTTTCGCTATACTGTAATTTGTCAACAGGAGGGTACAGGCTTGCTTTGACACCAAAGGCCATTGTGATTGTTCAGTTTGACCAAAACCGGCAATTTCACAGACACATACTTACATAAGTATAAGGCTCTCAGTGTGATGCTTTTATTACGTGAACGCTACCCACTGTTTATGCTGTTGATGTTCTCATGCAAAGGCACAACACTTTTACAATATAATAAAAGAACAAACGATGACAGTGGTTGTGATGTTCCAAATAAGCTTAGTGGCGCATACAATTGTGCTGGACCACACGTCTTGTATGAAAAGAAATGTGTGGTCCTTCAGCATGTTAAATTCTGTTCAGGTAGCAACAAATCAAGTGACACTTGCAAGGACAAGCGCTGTGAAAAGTAAAGGGACATATGAAAACTCTGTTCTAGCAGACTTCACCAACAGGTTCACTTCTTCATGGATAAAGTTATGACTTTTTGGAAGAGAATTACAGTAACTAAAAAAACAACAAAAGAAAAAATACACAGAGCCCTCCAGCACTTTTGCTTCTTCTTTGCATTCCTTCCATTTGTTTCATCTAAATTTGTCCCTGAAGCAAGACCACGTGGTGGCGGGTGCCCTGCGGACAGGTTGAGATAACAAGAAGGTAGATAAGCTAGTAGGTTGAAAAGCTTGGTAACCTGAAAACCAGAAAATATTCACATTTGTGAGGCAAGAACCCTTGAAACTCTGCATTTTCGATTATAATAATCACTTAAAGTTGCAATCCTTGAGATTTGAGTGATTTGGCAGCTCCGGATTCATAACAAAAGCCATATCATGTGTCACCAGCAGCAGCAGAAACCAGTAAGGCTGATATCAGTGAGATAAAATTAAAATAAAACAGTAATGGTGGATTACACGCTGTGAATCTCTTGTGCATGTGAAGGCATTTGTCATCCGTCACAGGAATGGTGGACTCCAGCACTAATAAATATAGAGATGTAATGACTGCACGTAAATTAAAGGGCTATTGCTGTTAAAGAACAAGGAATGAGATAGTTGTATGCACAGGTATTTTTTCACCATGTTATGCAGGGTATTTTAGAAGATTTATGGATGAGCGAGCATGTTTGCCAGAATTTCAGCCTAACCAAAGCTGCTTTAGCTGCTGCAACAAAATGATTGGCCAGCTAAGCTTTTCATGAGACAAATAGTTAAGATGGTCAATTTCCTCAGCTTTTATGTTATCAATAATGTATCTCTCCTCTACACTGTACAAAAAAAAAAAAAATGGCAGGCCTTTTCAGTTTAAATTGTTAACGGCTAATGTACTTCACCAGCTTATAGTGGCTATGATAGATAAAAACTGATGCGAGCAGAGATATGAGTAAGTTTGAACAAACTGTTCTGAGCAAAAACAAGGCCATTAGACTAATGGTTGGCCATTAGTTCCTATTTACCATCACATGCACTATATCTAAGCTTACAGACGAGGCAGGGTGATAATAATTGCAGGATGAAGCCGAGACATATCAGCAGTACCCTAATGCAGGGAAAAAGAACTGCTTAAAGTGAGATGAATATCCTCTTATGATATTCAGTATTTCTCCTGTGACACCCTTACACCCTTGTTGAAACTGAAAAGTGGTTGAAAACTTTTCTCCATCCTTTAAATTCTCAGGAGAGATTTACGCTCAGACACTGAGAAAGCCTGTCCTGGCCCTGAGGCTCACACTACCTGGTAACTAATGAAAATGAAACATTTGTTCTTCAGGGCACCTCACAGGCACACAGCCGAGCCTGCTGTTAGGGCTCGCACTAAAGACTGCACACCCTTTGATAGATTGGCAGGAGGGGGGGCGAGAGCTAACTTTAGCCCTTAATGGTTTGAAATATGCTTGCACTACAGTTTTTTCGCTGTGGGGCCAAATGATATCCCCTCTCTTGATGATTTATCAGGCCCATTCAGAGCCTTCTCGTCAGGGATAAATTGGCTCCTGCCTCGTGTAATGCCCTTGATGGATAATCGTCTCATTTTTCTTGATTATTCTATCTCTATGGCTGTTGCTTAAAATCAAAATGAATATCACAAACATAATGCCTTGGTCATTCTTGCCTCATATATCTTAGATTGCGTGTTGAACCTAATAATGGTCAGTGATTATGACAAACCAAATTAAGTGACAGCTTACAGCGGCTCTGGTGCAATTTGACCTTTGACCTCATAGGCTTGCTTGATCAAATTTAGTTGCCAAGATTTATATTGACGGCAACAAGTGTCATCACAACTCCGACTCCATTCTTTGTGAGCCCAGTTTTGGATTCAGCTGCAGTCCCATGCCATGTCTCTGAATTTTTTATTTGTTTTCTGCTGTGCGTCCCAACACTGTATTGTATACTAATATTACTGTATTAGACACTATTTAGGCCTTTAGTATATAAGAAAAGGCATGCACTTTTACATTTTGAAAGAATAGGAAATGATACAAGGCGTGTGTTCAAATGTATATTATTTGTATATAGAGTTATAGAGTGTAATATAACGTATAGTATATGTAGAATTAGTGTAGTGCACAGATAAAGCAGGCAAACCAAAGCTGTCTATAAAATCAGATAGTAGTGCAGCGGCGTCTTAAACCTTCAAAAAGTAATTTTAATGTGTTTAAAATAATAACCATCAAACTCATCATGAGCACTTAATGTGATGTGTCTCTGTAGCAACTAATAGTCACGTTCAAGATCACTCTTCCACTGATCTCCACCAAGACACCACGGTGACCTCTCTCAATGAAAAACATCATTATGCTCCACAATGGGAGGCATCCAGGAACAGAATATCAAAATAATAACATTTATATTAAAAAACATGAAAGTGACATGGGTTTACTTTATTTGCAAAGTCATAACGTAATGTCTTTCAATTTAGAGCACATTAATATCTTATTTCATGCTTTCTCTGTCTGTTCCAGTGGGCTGCTTTGTCCTTTCATATATTTGTGTTTTTGTCCCAGGCATATTCTTATTCAAAATAGGCAATTTTATTTTGACAGCTATTTGTATGTAAAGTGTGGAAGGAAGGGGGGGCTCCTTGTCATTGCTCCTGTACTTTGCTATTTGCTGAAACAGCCTTTTTTTCTCCTAGAATAGTCCAAGACACCCTCTCAGTGGATTAGCCGTTATTCCTCACAACACATTCTCAGCGAGGTAAAGTTAGGAAATAGAAAAAGAGAAGGGAAAGCACTTTCTGACAGCTGACTCACTTTCAGGGTACTATTTTCCTCTCCTGCGTTATGTAATTTCTACTTTTTTAGGTTTTTATTCAGTGCTTGCACCTGAAAACACAAGCCAACTCATCATTTGCTCAGTCATGTAGTTAATCATTTTCATCTGTGGTTTTTATGATGGTATTACACTGAAAGCAGTGCTCACCCTGGGCAGTATTCATCACGCAGAACTCTCGGTAACTGGGGTTTATTTTACCCCTGTTGCAAAATGAAAAAAAAAAAAAGAGTATGATCAGTATAATTTTCGTTTTCACACTTACATTAATACTTCTAATGTAGATCATAACTGATACACTAACCATGATGTTTTTAGCATTTTTTTGTTTGTTTGTTTGTTTTTTTGCCTCTAGACAGCTGATAGTGGAGAGTGGGATAACATGTGGTATTCTCTTCCACACTTATGATGACCTGCAGGTTAGGTGCGTTGAAACTTGTTTTTCAGTAGGTGTGAGTGTGTTTCTTTGTCTGTCTTAGCCTTGTGATTGACGGGCAATGTGCCCTTTGGGTCTTGGATTGGCTCAGATATTATTATGTGAAATACTAAACTAAAAATGAAACTAAACTGTTTACTAAAAAGCAAGAGTCTGCTAGTAGCCAGAGGTTCTGGCCCTACATTATTACTTCAAAATCAACTCAACCACACACGTAAAGTTTTGTGACTGAACCTTTCACAGTTGTGCTAATATGGGTGTGAAAATCAGTGTGCAGACAGACAAATAAACATCCTCCAAAGTACTCAAAACACTACAGTAAGTGTCTCCAGGGCATGGGCCAGGATGATCACACTTACAGACCCACAAGGTGAAAACAATACTAGCCACGCTGCTGCGGCCGGTAAAAATCATTATCATATTGTTTGGAATAGGTGAAGAGTTAAATATTCTCTCATTATGCTCTCTAATATTGTAATCCATCATTATATCCTGTCAGCTATGTTGGTAAGAATGTCCATCTTAAGGTGCAAACAACACTCCACTGAGGACTGATAAATCTGTAGAAGGTGCAGAACAAAAAGAAAGTGGTGGCCAGTGCGGAAAAAAAAAAGCGATTACACAATTTGTGGAATATCGTTTGTTTGTGACTGTGATTTCACCACAAGCAATTACATTTTCATTAAGATTGCAAAGGAAAAAAACAGAGAAGCTGTCAGAGCAGGTCAGGGGCAACTTCACCAGTATTGATGCTGCAAAAGGTTCCTTAAATGTCAATTAGTTACTCCATCTGAGAATTTAAATGTTGCAAGTGGGACATGGACATTTTTTTAGGCTATCTCAAAGTAATAATGTGGATAAAGCTAGGAGGGAGCTTAGCTTAGCATCGATAGAGGCTGGAAACAAGGGAAACAGTGTAAGAAAATAAATAAGCAACTGTTATACTGTGAACAAATATCAACTTTAAAGGTTTTGATATGTCAGTGTTGCGTTCACAACTTCTCCTGCTGCCCCCCAGTGTCCAAAAAATGAATTGTTTCAGGTTTAAGAGTAAAATAAAAAGCACAGTGATGGAAAGGTGTGTGACAGTTCTCATGATAAAAGCTCAGCTTTCACATTTGTCATTTCCTGCAATTTGCAAATAATTGAAGGGTTTGTTCAATTCATCACATCAAGGCAATTTGGATACTTTCAGAGAATGTGCAGAGAGAGAAGCTGACTTTCAAATACATTCTCTGTATACTGCACCGGTGTCTAAAAGGTTGTGAAATAAGCATCTGTAAAAGCTCTCCCAAACACAACCTTCACAACAGTCATTTTCTCCTCAGCAGGTTCTATATCACGCTGACCTGTCCACATTGTGTTTCAGCATTTGTATTTCACCAGACAGTTGACTTTTTGCTCCCTGTCTTACATCTGTAGTTCATCACCATTACAGTGTTTGAGTCTCAAACAAATCCTCACAGTGGGAAAACCTTCAGTTGTATTCAGCCCACATGCTACAATGTGGTCCTCACCCAGGACAAAAAAGAAATCTTTTGAACCTTAAAACAGCCATTCAGCCAGGCAGAGCTAAATAATATCCAACATTAAATTTTCATAGGGCTTTTCTGGGCCCCTATTTTGTTCGTTTTCTTGTTTATTTCCGTGGCAGTAAAAGGAGGTGCCCAGACGTAGCCGCACTGAAATATATTTTTTCCCTCTCTCATGTCATGCCATTCACTGTGTGGTTTCAATTATGCATGCGGTTCTTATCTATGAATGTATGATGTTTGACTGTGCAGAAAGCACTCAGCTAGTGTTTGAATGGAACACGGTTAGGAGTCTGAGAGCATGCTGCTGCTGACAGAGCAGCGTACTAGGTGTTTAGGAATGGTCACGTTTTAGTCCATGGGTTAGGAAGTAGAACAGTCGCTCCTGTTTTTCTTGCGGGGACAGTTTAGTTGATCCCCCGTGCCTCAAACATTTATTGGTGATATTATCCAGAAGAAAACCAGTAAACATTAGAGGCGATTATTCAAACATTATTATTACAAGTGAGAAGCTAATACAGCAGACTTATCAGCGTTTTCAATCTCAGCTTTGTCTTTGTGTGCACAGGCATTTGCAGGCACTCATGCAAATGCATGTGCATCGCAACTACAGTACATGTGCAGTGTGCACTGTAAGGCTGTGCACTCTCTGGGGAGATTACAAGTGAATGCTTCAGAACAAGCATGAATATTTTGAGAGTGAATATAAGGGAATAGGAATGTGGAGTGGGATAGGGCTAGTGAGAGAGTGCCGAAGGGTGAATACCAGTGTGTGTATTTGTGGTGTCAGAGCAGAGACACAGTGTCCATAGTGCATTCAGGGAAAGAGTGATGCAGGCAGGGTGGCAGTCCCCTTTCTCCTGAAGCACTTCGATGTTTTATTTATCAGGGGTGGCAAAGCAAGCGGTGTGTTTAACTCGACAACAACCGCAACAGCAGCAGAAATCTCGGCATGCTTTTTCCTCTGCCCCCAACGAGGGGGGGGGGTTGTGTTTTAGAAATAAGGCGCTGGAAAATGTGTGTCCTGTGATTCATTTCCCTCAATAAGTTGCAAATAGCTTAGTGGCAGCTGCTCCGACGGAACCCCCACCATAGAATAAACAAAGAGATGAGAAGAAAAGTAAAATGTCCTTTTCTTGCAGAAATAACAATGCCCCCAATGACATTCAAGGTAATAATTTGTTCTGCAAACAATTTGATACAGTTGTTATCAAGATTGCACAAGATGTTATAAAGCAATTATTTGCCTATGAAGTAATTCAATTTCTTTATGCTTGTTTGGATCTAATGAGAATTGCAGCACTGATTGTGATTATTAACCCTATCATCCAGTTTATTAACTTCTTCTTTGATAGCCACCAAAACAGATAACCCAACTTGCATGGTAGAAAGAAGTCATTTACTTTATAATTAAAGGCAATTAGTGAATCAATTATAGCTCGATCAAACCTGATGGAAAAGAAAACAAAATGGCATGAGCCGCAACGGGCTGTATTTGCAGATAGGCACCATTATGGTCCCATCAAACATAAACCCCGATAATTGAACCTGGGGTTAAAGAAAAAATCAATTTCTAATCAAGGATCGTCATATGCCTAGTGTCCATGCCAGCATAGCACCTATTTTTCAGAATTCCCCTGCCATGGAGGGCACGGTGCTGTCTTAAATTAACCTTGTAAATATTTGTCATGAAAGTCATATGACAGTGCTGCAGGAGAGATGTATGGCACCCTATAGATATGAGCCAATTTTTTCAAAATCCATTACAAACAGGTCCAATCACTGAAAAAAGCCCTTGAGTTTTGGTCTGTTGATATATGACCTTTAGTTCAAAGTTATTTTCCCCACCTCCCTTCTCTATCTATTCAATCAGAGTAATTTTCTGATTAAATGAATTAGATCCCAGTTTCACCCTTGTGGAATATGACATTTTAATGATGCAATTTTGTCCTTTTACAGCCCTTGTTTATTCCCATCCTAAAAATTTCTCCCGCTTGATATTAGTGTAATTAAAACTAAGAGTAAACAGAGTCACTAATCAGAGTAATTTTCCTAGATGGCAGTTGGTACAAAGGCATCTTATTTTGGTTTTCTGACAGGCTGCTGGAGTGTAGTATGATAAATGAACTAATGGAAAATACAACCCCTTCTAACCTAAATCATAAGTGTAGGTGCCTGCTTGCCTGTTTTTCAGTCTGTGGTGAGCTCAGTCAGCTCTGCCTTTGTTGCAGTGAAGCCTTGAGCTTTTTCCTGCAAATGGATCCCGTTTAACTCAGTAGAAGATGGAAGGAAACAGGTTTAGCTTTAACTGCTGGTTTAATCTTTGGCAAAGCATTGTATTTTAAAAGCTCATTATGTTTTTCAGTGCCAATGTGAAAGGTAGCCAGGACTTTCACTAAAAGTACAATATTTCCTTCTGAAATGTAATGGATAAACTAACAAAAGTGGAAATACTCTCATAAAGTACAAGTACTTTGAATGAATTTGAATCTGAATTTGAGAAAAGTACAGCAGGCTACTTGAGTAAATGTACTTACTTACTACTACTGCTATACACAGAGTGATTTTGGTATTTACCTTAAGAGAGATCTGGCAAGTAATCATTCAGTATTTGGAATATACATTTGAAATGAATTTCATTCACTGTAACTTGAAACTATATAAAATATTTTACTGCTTAAAGCAATGATTTTAGTTGTTATTCATTAGTTGTGCCCTTGTAGATGCTTTGGTCTGCTATGACTTTATTCAGAGAACTAAAACTGAAACTGTGCTAAGTGATAAAATAATATGTTTTTGATGGTGCTTGTGAAGTGCATAGGCTTACATCATCAACAGAGGATCTCATGCTGGGCAACAAGCTGCTCAAAGTTGCCGGGGTAGGAGATAATGACTATTTGCTTTTCCAACAGCTTTTGCTGACATGCCAAAAGCTTTTCATGGAGAGTTTCAAGTAACAAATACAAGAGAAAATGGCAAATGTGGCTACTGGCCACCATATGCTACCGCACTGAGTACTGGTTGTTCAGTTCACCTGCCATTTTTGTGTTAACTATTTCTGCCTCTTCCTGCAGCCTGTCATGATTCATGTTGCAGATTACACAGATAAAAAGACTCAAAAGCTTTTGTCTAATTTCTGCCCTTTGCAGCACAGGTTCAGGAGGTGCAGCGTCATGGACAATGAACACCCCTTCCATACTTTCCACTTAGTTCCAAGCTATTCCAGAAGGAGTAATGTATTGAATGATTCGTATTTAGGGAATACTAACATTGCAGTAGGGTCAGAGAAGAGCCAGAGACCTCCTCTTTGGGCTTGCTCATTTTTATTTGTTCACCTTGTTAGCTGTAACATATGGCAAAAGCTCTGTTAGCAAGACCCCACTACACTGTGATCAATGCCTGCGGATAGTTGGGGAAGAAGCCAAGCGTGGCAGCCAAACCAAGATGAGGAGCAGGAGTGAAACACCGAGTTTTGGGGGATAGAAGCACTTTCAAGCATTTTCCCCATTACAGCAATGTGAAATAATTGGCCAAGTATACGACGATGTTTGCACTGTTTCAGCTCCTCACCCCTTCCTGTTAGATCACTCACAGCGGTGGCAGCCATACAAAATGTAAGAACCCTTTAGCACCTGGGCAAGAGAGACATATTAAGGGTCTGTTTTCACTCTCAATGTTGAGTTTTGTCTGTAGAGTCATTGGCGTGACACGAGCGAGCTTTACATTTGGGGTTGACACTGCAAAGACAGGCAGATATTCTTTTACGACACAATAGTTCATTTTTTTTTTATTTCCACCACCTAATGGAGAGTATAGCTTCCTCATATAAAGAATCATAGGTCACTGATGTAATGGGGGATTTAAGCAGTTGACTCTAAGATCCTGCTTGCATATAAAGTGTTTTTAGCATTCAGTTTTACAGTAAGGAAAACATTTTTTGATTTAATCCTATGGTGACCCTGTTTTGCTGTTTCATATGCTATCTCATGAGCTCGCTTCCTAGATCCTGAATTATATGACACTTTGCCACCAGTTGGCAAAATACTTTGATGTGACATCTTGGATCAGAAACCCCACAGCTCACATGGGATTGAAAGATGTGATGGTCAACACACAGGTCAAAACAGTTTAGAAGGGACCTCAGTAAATCCCACCTTTAGGAAACCAGATCTTTCTGAAGCGAAAAAATCAATGAAACAAGTCGGTCCCAATGTAAAATCATTCATGAGGACTGCACGCAGCAAAAGATTTGTTTACTTAACTATTGATTGGCTGATTGATCCTAGACTTCACTCGCTTTTTGTACAAATGAGCTATAGGTTACTCATTATTCTAGAGACATGTGTGATAGTGGGTGTTTCTTACAGAGAGCAGAAGATGCTCGAGTCATGTTGCGCTTTGCAGTTGAATTTGCACGTGTTTATACATGCAGATGTATGAGGTTAAGCAACTTAATCCAGACCTTGCTGTAAAACCACCAAAAATATGTTCATTTTTCTTTGTTGTACCATCACTGAAGACAATGGGGACACAGTTACGTTACTGCTTCAGCTTTTCCTTTGCTTATTTATCTCAAAATAAGTTATGTGAATGTAACAAAAGGTCAACAGAGCTACAGTAATAGATTTGTGCTGCTTTAGCTACTAGTTCCGTTGGGTCCATCACAGGTCAGGTGAAGACTTTTGTTGAATCTCCTAAAAACTGATTATAGTAAGAGGAAAAGTATTATTCAGCTAAATGTCAAGCCTCAGAAGAAGTGGGCCTCAGTGAAGATTTAGTACCTGTACGAGCTCGATGAAAGCAGCAAGACTAAACCAAAGCAAGGCTGTAAAACCAAAAGGTAAAAGAAAAAGCTGAAAGATGCTAACACAGCTTCATGGAGCTGAAGGGAACTGCAGTGTTAGGTGATGACTCTTTGTGGGTTTGTCACTGTGAGCGAGAGCTTTCATATTACACATATTTTTTTGCGCCACTGTTAATATGAAAATATTGATTAGTGTGGTTTTAAAGTTTTTCTATCAGCTAGAGGTTCCTAAGGGAGGATATGCAGTAGGAAGTACATTAAGAACATGACCAGAAACATTTCTTCCAACATTCCTGGATACAGCATACCATCCTAAAAGTTTCCTCTATGTTAGACAAACCTGTGATATATTTCTCATAAGCAAATGTAAATACCAGCCAGTATGGTGGATTGTCTTATTGTTGCTCTCTTCTCTAATGACTCATATGCATAACTTGAGGCTGGCCCCTGTAATGACTGGAGGGTAAAGTCTTCCCTTGAGAAACAACACACACACGCTCTTCTACTAGAGTGACTGTGTATAAGATGCGCTGATGAAGTAGCCTTGAGGGGGAAAGAAAACGAAGAACGAACACCATGAGATGATCACGGTAACTGTCAATTTCCCTGGTGGCCAACAGATGGCCCTTAATGCAGTAGAAATGTTCCCTATGAAGATATGGACACAGAATGATGAAAACAAATGAAATGATGATATTTTCATCATTTCACAAAGAAGGTCAAATCCAAGAAAGCAAACATACGTTCATTCACAAACGGAGACTGATAGTGAAATTAATGAGGCTTGCTAGCATGTCACAAGCATGGCTCAAGAACAACTAGCTGCTGTCAGAAAATCATTTATGGGAGGTGTGGACTTCATGGATTACTCTCTAACAATCCTGTAATGGTTACTGACTGGGTGTCCTGCGCAGCTCGTAAAATCCACCCAACACTTTTCCCATAAATCTGCAGGCTAAAGGGCATGGCTCATCAGATGACCCCCAGCATCACCCCAACCCCCTCTTCTCTTTTATATCCTTCCTAGAAGTGTGTTGTGCTTCCTTGTGAATCAGGACCTGGGATGTGGATGGAGCGATGATAATTATGATAAGTGATTTGTGCCCACTCCTCGAGGTAGTCCTCTTTGATGTCCCTCTCTTAGCTGCCTCGCTTGTTACGTTCTGCTACGCTTGCATTCTCATAAAGACACCACACGCTGCTCTAATAATGCAACTTTCACTTTAAATGGGTTGGCCTTTTTACCAGTAATTGGTATTTTACAGTGAATTGGATTGTATTAGAGGGAAGCCACTTGATCTAAACTCAGGATGGGGAATTGAGCTTGAGTTTTTTTTTTTTGTTTCAGAGCAATTTGAGAAACAAAGGGAGAGAATGGGGAGAAGTGAGAGCAGCAGCATCAGCCACCAGGTGGCTATCCTAATGATTACACTCTGCCACCTTCTCTTCGCTGCTACTGTTGTTCTTTTTTTTTTTTAACTCAATTTGAAAAAGAGGCTGGCGGGCAAGCATTTGATGTGCTAAAGGTAGATGGTTTGAGAGTGCTGACTTTGCATAGGGAAGGATATAGGGAGGGGAGGGGGGAGCAAGGACTGCTGAACTCTCTCCCTCTCTTTTCCTGGAAGCAAGCCAGGCTCGGGCCTTCAGCAGGCCCGTTAATGATGCAGTGTTGCCAGGTGGCAGACTTTTAAAGGCTACCTGCCATATCTCTCTCTCTCTCTATCTGAGGGTTCGGCAGGGAGGAGGTGCACCTCAGTCCCACATGTCAGCACAGGCACTGACAGGTGCCTTGTGGTGACGAGTGCCATCGTCAGTACCCATCTCGCTCAAACTGGCCCCCACGCCGAGCATCACACAGCCCAGTCACTGAGATATTGTGAGAGCTCTGCAACAGTGTGCTCTGTTTGTCTGCTGGTTTTCTAATACTGGACAGTTTTGGGTTTTTTTCCAAAGTGTCTCTCAATTTTGGCAGCGGTTTCTTCGCTGCTCAGGAGTCAGTGATGAGGTGTGTGTTGGAATGCAGCTAGCATGTTTGGTGCATGAAGAATACATCTGTGTGGTTGTGTGCGTGTTTGAACAGAGCCTGAGGTATGACCAGACAGGCTCTTGCCACCCCTGGGAAGAGCCATCAGGTTTGGAATACAGTTAAACTCTGAGCAGTCAACTTTGCCAATATTGTACTGCTGCTGGGAGTGACTCACACAGGTTTGAGTTTTGGAACATTATATTTAAAGCCTGGTAGCCTCCTCTTTACCACTATCACTGAGTCTGTTCAGTGATTTTATGCCTCTTCTATACTTGTGCCACTGTTTTACAGTGTTTTAGCATTTGCCATTATCCTCTAATTGCCATTTGCGGCTATAGCTTAGCTGCTAAGAAGTATTTGTTTGCTGTGGCACTGTATCCTCTCCTCGTTCTAATTCTCACAGCTTTGTGAAACAGTTTTAGGGTTTACACATACAATTCTTCCAAGTTGCATGCATCCTGCATACATATATATGATATGCAAAATCTGTTATAAGGCATTTACCATGCAATTTACAGCAGCATGCTCAGTAAGTGGGAAGGTGCACACACACACACACACACACATCAGTAGTGTTTGTGTGGGTTTGCTGATAGAGAAGCAGCTGAGAAATGGATCACTTCTTTACCTCTCTCGCTCTCTCCCTCTCTCTTTTGCTCTCACTCTCTCTTCAATCTCCGTAATGCAGAGAAGAGCCCTGAGCTCTTTTACGTGCAGACACAAGCAAAAAGCTGCATTAAGGGGACAGAGAGGAGATTTCATTGGAGAAGTAAGCTGATGAGGGAAACCAGGACAGAAAAATAGGGAGGAATTTCTCTGCTTCACCTTAAGAAAGTGAGCTTTGTGGATGCGAGTGCTAGGCTGCCGACTGATGTTGGCTCACGCACCTCTACACACATTTAAACAGGACATTAGGAACAGCAGCAAGGAGTAACTGAGTACTCAGATATTTAATATTTGTCGACGTTACCCTCAACAGTAAATGCTCACAGTCCAAGGCTTATAGGTACCAAGGCTTATACTGGAATTAGAAGGCAGTCAGAAACACTGGCTCAAGCTAGCAAAACGCATAGGTTCAAAATGTAATGAGAGCGGTGGGTGCCTGTAAGTGCAAGAACAAATCCGTACAAGTAGGCATATAGTTGAATCAGTATTTCTGAGTCACTGGCCCTGTCTTGCATTGTTGGGGGACGTGTGGGAGTGATTCACCATTTTGCCTCCATATCTCCGTTGCCAGCTTGGCTGTCCCTTCACTGCTGATTGGTGAGATTTAGAATTGCTCCCGGAGTGCTTTTCTAATCTTTACTCTTTCTCTTTTCAAGAGAAATGTAACCTGCAGACAAAATATTTCCCTTCGGTGCCTTCAAATGCATTTAGTGACTGTTTTATTCACATTCTTTTAATACAGTTTAAGAGTAATAAATGGAGATGCTTGTCTGGAGTACAACCTGCTGCACAGTGGATGCTACAGAACTTAGTATGTGTGCGTGTCTTTTTAATTTCCATTAAGCTTCCCACGAACTTCTTGCTACTTCTTATAAACTTTATTTAACAAATGTAGTCCACTGCTGTGTCAGATGTCAATGCAGCAGATTTTTTTAAATAAGACTCTTTAGCAGACGCTTGTTAATTTCATTAAAATAGAGCTAAGGGGATTTCTGGGAAGAGGTGCTTGACATCTCGCAAGCATCACAACCCTGGGCCTCAGTCTGCTCCATAAGGGGTCTGCCAGCTCATAAAAAATACATTAGACAATGGACAGTCTGCTGATGAAAGACACTTTCTCCCTTCTCTGTTTGCCTCTCAAAACTGACGTCCAATTAGCTTTGAGAAACAAGCTAACCCGTAGCTGCCATTCAGCTCAAACCACCAACAGCGCCTCCAAGATATCAGGACATGACATAATGAATGCAATCAACAATAATTAGGGGGAATGATGGGCTCTCACTTTGAGGTGTCATTAAGAAGGAAAGGCTGGCGCTGCACTGCCAGTGACCTCTCCCTCTTTAAACACTCCCTGCCATCAGGAAAACGGACCTCCTGTGGCGTCATAATCTTTCATGTAAGACATTTCACAGAGCCAAGAGAATGTTAAAGGAGTTAACAGAAAAAAACTGAATGATCAACGTGTTATATTAGACTTATATAAGCTGCCTTTAAGAGCACTTTCTTAAATGTTGAATTTAAGAATTTAAGAAATACAAATAGGCATTAAGTTGTCGACTGAAAGTGATTTGACTGGACTCTGCAAACATGAAACGTATAGTACTAGTCACAGTATCTTATGACTTCAACCTTCTCATAATTGAAGTGACTGCTGTTCTTTCAAAGTTGGAGAAAAGCACAGTGAACATGGTTTTGGAAGATGTCTGTGTTAGATCCAGGCTAAAAGTGTGTGACCAAAATAATTGGTAACATCATAGAAAATACCCGATCCACTTAATAAGTTTAATATCAGCCATGACACTGATCCAGTGCAATGCACTGGTGCATTTCTAGTTTTTGGAACATCTAGGTTATATACAGCATTTAAATGACTATATTCCAACAAATAGTTAGGATCAGCTACACACTGATATATTTAAATGCTATTATTTTTCCATTACATGCCCTGGTCAGTGATTTTAATCCCATGCAGCTTTTTTTCCATGGGAAGATCTTCTTTCCTTCTCCTGCATTTTACCACCTCAGTATGAAATTACACTTCTGTGTGAAAACGGAGGAAGTCAAAATTGTTTTTGCCCATCTGACAGGCGGAAACATGTTAACACTGACGTATTGGCCTGTTTGGGAACCAATATGAATTTCCCTACATTTTGTTCCATCAAATGTCGCACGGGTGGATGGGAAAAGTTCACAAAGCAAGTAAACAGATGCCCAGACTTTATGATTATGTATTGCAGTTTGAAAGTAGTGCTGAAACTGTGGTTCTCCCCAGACAGAGATGAGGTATTCAGTTTCTGGTTCAGTGCCTTGTTTTCTTCCCCTTCATGAAGGATGTCATGACTGAATGTAACCGGAAGTGATGAGCATCAGGGATTTTCCTGCAGATTGTCCATGTCTATCACAGGCTACGTGCAGTAATTCCATGAAGTTTAAAATTCTGGGCAGGACAGCACACCACTTCATAAGAGCACACTTATGTTGTGTGCTCCAGTGTCAGGTCTTAGCATGGGCTGGAACTTTGCCATTTTGGAGATACACAAACATCTCTGCGGACCTACCCAGAGAAGGGGGTTATGGGTAGCCATATGTCACAGAGAAGACAATGCACAGACCTTTCAAATCTCGGCAGCGCGCTGTACAGACCTGAATGTCAAGCAAGTTTGTTGGTTGATTCGACTCCCATCGGGAGCTCGGTTCAAAACGCGAAAAAAAAAAGTAGATGGCACGCGCTCCGTGTATGTTTGCCTATTTGTAGCCTCAAGAATCATAATTCGAGCTGTATGATTCACACCATGTTCATACTCCTCAAACCATTCAATGACCTCTTGTGCTGTATATGCAAGCATTTGCATTTTGCAGTCATGTTTTTCCATTGCCACTCATCTGCATATTGTTGAACAGTTCTAGGGAAATAAGCCCTAAACTGTTAAAAAGAACACCAAGTACATAATTGTACTTCAGGTGTTTTCTGTACCAATGAAAACTTTATATAGACACTTTAATAGTCATGAGGAGGAGCAGCATTTATTTTTCCTTTCTACCTTTTTTGGTTCATGCACTTTGGATACCAAGTAGCAATGATTCTGTTTTCCTCTGAATTCATGTGTGCCAACTGAGCGATGAGAGAGGGGGTCTGAGTGATGCAGACTGGCCACTTCCCCGGACTGGCCTTCATAGACATGGGTAGTTTGGAGGAGCAGAACAAGGGGGTAGCCAGGTGAGGCAGGCCAGGCCACAGCCAGACTCCAGCAGAATATCAAGTAGATGCTCTAACCTGTGGGTGAAAAGGAGAGAGCATGTCCATGCCAGAGTGGTGCTTGATGCTCCGCTACAAGGGGTTTGAGGTTGATGGAGATAAAGGGGGGAAAAAAGGGAGAAAGAAGAGCATGGACAGGCTGCATGGATCTGCACCTACCATTGCTGCTCAATTATTAATATGTGCTAATATGTGCCTTTAGATGCCCAATCTGCCATGATGTTTATATCTTTAGAATATTGATAAGGATCTGAATTTAATTTCACAGATAATCTTTTAGATGGAAAATGTAGTTGATCCTTAACGCAACCTCAACCTGGATCGAGACGAGTGACATTTGGAAAAACTCAAGTGTGAGGAACGAGCTGTGATTAGAAGGCCGTGGGTGTATTCTCATGAGCCTAGAATATGAAAGATGTGCGAGACTGACACTGTTGCGAAAGAGGAAAAAGTTATTACTTGCTGTCTGAAGTAATTTGTATTAAAAGCAGTTTGCATCTGAATATCTGGGTATGCGAATGCAATTAATGCTAGCGGGTGTGCTGTGAAATATGAACTATGTGGCAGAAAACATTTCCTCTGAGATTCAGCTCCCTGAGATTCTGTCTAATTTATGCTGAAACTTTAAAAGTCATGGGTTGTTAATGTGACACATAGTCAAAGGTGATGAGCAGGCTTAGTTAATGCTAAGCAGATAATTTCTGGTTAACTTGAATAACATAAATCTATTTTTACTAGTTAGATAAAGTCTTTTTGAAAAAAAAATTTAACCACACAAACCCGCAGCACATTTACTTTATTTCATGAAAGAGGAAGTGGTTTGTGTGTGCATGTGTGTGAAAGTGCATACATGTATTGTATGAATACAATTTTATTCAGTCATCAGAATTATTAAGATGCAGAGATTGTTTATAATAAAGAATTAACTGCCACAATTTGTGTTTTTTTAATCAACAACGTATGCAGCTGAAGTTTTAAATGTAGGAAACCTAATGCAATTACAAAAGGCAAATTAAATATTCCTTACGGGCGCCTACTTAAACTCAGATTAAAAAATGATTGCAAGTATAATGAGAGAGCCTTTTCTTTGTATTCAAGCACATATTTTTTAATTTAATTCAAACTGCGTTTAATATTAACACATTGGAGGGAGAGGTGCTTTTCTAAGGCAGCAGACTGCTTTTTAATCAGTTTAATTTTCTCTTGTACAGTAAGTAACATTCCACATGCACATCACACTTTTTTTTTTTTTGTTTGTTTGTTTTTGTTTAGCATGTGGCTGAAATTCAAATGCAAGCTTCCTGTTCATGAGAAGGTTTGTTTTTCTATATTTTGAATATGGTCACATGTACACAAAATGTACCACCTATAACATTTCCAGCCGCTGGCAGTTAAGCCGGAAGTTTGTGGTTTATTCTTGCAGTGGCTAATGTAGCCTCAAACCACTAGCCTCGAGCAGAGAGAGCTAAAGAGGTCTGGTAAGCTCACTTCTTCCTAACTTTTTCACATATGCAGTAATACTCCCCAAGACCAGTAAACAGACTTTGATGTTTGATGTTTGATGTTTGATGTACAATTGGTGGAGTTCCCTTTTAAAACAAGATCAAAATCATCATTGAGAGTTTATTTCCTTATTTTTGCTGAAACTTAAGCTAAAGAACATAAATAAATGTGACCCCTTCCATGTTATTGTACGCAGATTTCGATTTAAGCTAAAATCCATTTCTCCACATTCTTTGTTAGCCATCCAAAAACATACAGCTTGTCTCTCCCTGCCATCTGTTTGCTGAGGTAAAACAAGAAATCTGCATATTATTGAACACCAAAGACATCAAATAAGATATGAAATGATGAATCACAAAAACTTCAAGGAGATTAATTAGGCAGTGCAACGCTGTTGATTGGTCTATAAAAAACTGGAATGGTGTTTAAGGGAATGTGCAGACTCTCAAGCAATCAAAACATGTCCTGCCATTTAAGTGCTCAAGTTTTAAGGGATAATCAAAGGAGCTGG
The DNA here is from genome assembly GCA_037833715.1 of Toxotes lorentzi. Classification (NCBI taxonomy): domain Eukaryota; kingdom Metazoa; phylum Chordata; class Actinopteri; family Toxotidae; genus Toxotes; species Toxotes lorentzi. Next base: position 4,471,278 of record JBBMJY010000016.1, on the reverse strand, counting down.
TGCTGCCAGAGTGCACATAGTGTGCCAAGAAATCATTTAAGTGTGCTGAGTTTAACATACACCCAGTGCATTCAAGCATTTCTGCATGGATTGGGTCCAGATCAGTGTTGCATCTTCTGAACACTGATTTGCAGAGCTGGATCACTCGACCGACGTCCCTCGCTATGTTGCTCAAAGTAGCATGAGCTGCTGCCATGCTAGTGAACTGGCCAAACAATCATGTGCAAAGATGGACAATTAGGACAGATTACATTGTGTTGCCAAGTCTGAGCAGAACACATCAAACAGTGATTTTCCATACTCACTTGACTGGAAAGCTGAAGCTTTATAAAAACGTTGTGGATTGATGTATACTTTGCTTACTGCGCTTCAGTCTGGCTATTCTACCAGTCTTCCTAGTAGGAAGGTTTGCTATATTTAGAATTGAATTAGCATGACGGTCCTCCCCTTCTTTGGTATTTTTTTGTTCGTTATTCAATTTCTGTTTTAGTGCGTGACACATCCACCCACCCAGCAACGTCATTTTCAGTTGAGTCAGAAACTGTCATTTGGCACAACACCAGAACTATAGGAATCTCTAAATAAATAGCAGATGTTGTCAGTGATTCAGAGGTGTGGGACCAGGCTACTTCTTGGGATCCAATGGAGCTGTCAACACTGTGATCATGTTCAGAATCTATAAGGAGGAGAAACACTATATCTTTCCCTGTGGTTATTTTGTTCAGTACCCACAGAACATTATTTACTAAGGCTGGATGACCAACAGTACAAAGTGAGTAACTGCCACGGTTTCCCAGAACTCAGTGTCCTAACTGATTTCTGCTATTTCAATTTAAAACTTGTTTGGTGTTATGTACCACAAAAGCACAAAATCAACTGACATAGTCAAAGTTTCTGTGTCAAGATCTAGTTTTAATAGCGTCATTATTTCAGCATACTCCATGCAAACATATTTAATCAAATTACCATAAGGAAAATATGGGGTATGGTAGCATTCTAACCTAGAAAAATTTAACATATTGCACAGAGAGCTGGAGGAACTGCTAATAAGGGTCCAGCAGTCCATTTTTGCCCCCAGGCTTTCTGGCAGGTCAGTGAAGCCATGTAGATTACACACCACTGGTGTGGTGAGGTCTAGATTCACTGATGAAGGTGTTCAAACATCCAGAGGTCCAATAACTGCTCCCCATGTGGGATTAAATTTAAAAGCCTTTTCAGTCCAGGCATGCATGTCTTCATGTGTGTGTGTGTATCAGCAACACACACAGGCTATATAACTCATATCAGATTTTTTGGAACAGTGTTCGTGTCTATTGCAGGATGAAGCACACTGATGTGTAGACACTACCATCAGAAAGATACATAACTAAAGAGAAACACCAAAAGTTGCTTTCTTTTTTTTCCTTTTTTTTTTGCCTAGGCCTTTGCTGCTTGTGTTTGTAGTAATTTATGTTACTAACTGTGACAAATTCTGCTTAGATCCTTCATTTATAAATCACATATCTAATCTGGGGATCTGATTTTCTGCTGTTTACATTCTGTCTAGTCCTGAATTACATCTTTATCCCATGTGGAAAGAGAAAAATGTCAGACTTTAACACTTTCGTCAGCAGTGTGAACAGCCAGTAGTTACTCAGGTCTCTCCTGGCCTCCTGATCTACTCTCAGTATGCATCGCATGCCACAGACACATATATCGAAATCTGCGCGTGGCTGTTTGTCTGTGTGGTGGTTGCAGGCTTTTAGCGGGATGAGCCTGCATCACTTTCCCACAGAAATCAATTAAACCTGTCAATGCCCATCGATCTGCAAGGCACAGATCGACCCAGCTCATGAAGGATTAGAGGTGTCGTGGGGGGAGGTTACTGTCTTAGTGTTAGCGTCTCAGTGAACCTTGACATAACTGCACATCATCTCCTCCTTACTTCCTGGAATATGGGCCTTGTTAGCCTTTGCAGTCTCCAGGAAGCAAGCTGTGCTGTAATTGAATAACAGTAAGGCGGCTACATCAGCAAGGCTCGAGGGATGTGTTCCCTCCTCTGTCAATCCACTTAGATGATAAATGGTTCGCACAAAAGTGTTTTAGAGGGTGAAGCTGTAAGGTGCCTCACAGTGTGACCAATGAGAACAAATACTCAGCTTGTAAGGTGAGGATTAGTGTGAAATAACAAAGAAAAACTGTCAGGAAGAAATAAGATAAAGTACATATAGATATTATCTATCCCTGTGAGCAGAAGTTGGCTTTCTAATTGCGTATTACTTCTTGTATCAACCATAAAAGAAGAAAAGTAATGAATGAATAGTCTGTTATATCTGTCAGGTAACAATGGACCACCCAACCAAAGCTGCTCCAGTCTACAGAAAGAAAATAATGCTTTGAGTATGGTTAAATCAACCCGAAAAACTTTAAAATTATATCAGATTCTGTAGTGGACCCTGTAATTGCAGGCGGTCAGTGCTAGTGACAAAGTATCACTCCGACTGAATTAATGACCATGCACTCATGCGTGTCGGAGTATAATGCTTTAGGTTCACTGACTGATGAGATCCATTACTCTTAAAATTAAGTTTAATGTTCCTTTGGGCAGCAGGTGATTTTGACCGTCAGGGTATCCGCCTGACTGGCTCTGCAACAGAGCATCATCACCGAAATGGTACTGTAGATGTGAGCGTGGACGAACGTGTGTACGTGTGCATATCTGTGCACGAGTGTGTGTTTGTGTGCACGCCATTGCAAGCATGAGTGCTAACATATCTTGACTGTCAGGCTGTGAGTAGTGTTTATGAGAAATAATAACGCAGAAGTGAAATCCCGGCAACGTTTAGCCGGGGCATTAATAGAGACAGAGACATTGAACCAAAATGTATTATTCAGCACTTAAAAGCACAGAGCATCTGCTCAAAGCAGTTTAAAGCCCCTGTCCAATTCCACTGCTGCTTAATATTTCACACACTCGCTGATGGGGAGGTACATTGCTTTAGGAGCTAATAGAAGCACCAGATATTGTGCACACGTTGATGACCTTGACGAATAGAGCGCTCAAAGGTCAAAGGGAGCTAAAAATGTTGTGTTGTGTGGTGTCAGTATGAAAAGGCCTTTTGTTGTAGTCTTGGATACCTCAGAATATTTTTGGAATATGTGTCAAAATATACTTCTTTTCCCCTTAGTCATAAATGTTCTCTCATCTCTTCAAGTAGAAGACAACAGTGTCTTGTATTATTTTTCTACTTTCCCTCACTTTTTCAAGCATACACACATAGAAGCTTCACATCTCTTTGTCTCCGGTTCCAATCTTCAAGCCCACACGAACCGACGTCACTTTCATTCGAGACGACCTACAGTATTTCTACTGGATGACACACCGGCACCAGCAAACAGATTGCAGTGCCAGGATATATCAGATATCTCTAGGAATCTGACATTTATGGGTCTTGTTTTTCTTTCCCATTTTGCATAGAATCCCTTCAGCTTTCAGTATCCTTACACCACCCCTGACGCCTGTCAGAAAAAGTTTGAGCTTTTGACTGAGCAGGTGCTAGATTTTAAGAAAAGCTGGTCAGAATGAGGAACCTCATTCCATCTTGTGATGCTGACCGATTCTGTGCCCTCAGGGGAACTGCAGGAGAAACATGCATTTCCTCTTGTACTTGACTGCTCATTACCTGAGGCAGACACCTGTGTACGCCTCCACTCTCAGCATCATCAGATCTGCAAATTGCCAAATAACAACTAAAAGTCTGTGTACAGCTCTTAAGTGTTTTGCTGGAACAAGATATCTGTGCTTCAATTGATTCATGATGAGATAAGACAGCAGAAACGATGGAAAGGAATAGTTAATGGTGCTGGTTCACTGGCTGTTAACATAAAAAGGCACCACTCACATACAGAATGTAGAGTTTGGTTTATTGAATGAGCAAAGTAAATCCTGACTTGATGGGAACTTGTTCTCAAAAGTCTTCAGATCTGACTGTGGATTAGTGACGTGTACAATGAGCCTCTGTAAAAAGAATGACACTGCTGCATTGAATTAAAAGATTGACAAGTTCATTGTTATGCTATACATGACTACAAGTTGTCTAAATGTCACTTTTATGCAAAGACAAAAACCCATCAGCATGGGATCAGCTGCTTTGCACTATGTAGTCACACTGGGCCATACAAAAGGATCACGGATCAATGACGTCAAACTATTTAATACTTCTCCAGACGTACTTGCACAATTTTAGCATAATATTCCTTTGATTTCCTTTCTGTCAAGAGTCATTGCAAACTGAAAGCAAGAGATATGAATCAGACGTACAGTAAGATTAATGAATCAGAGAAGAAAGTAATGGATTGAAAGGAAAGAAAATATGAGCTTACATATATGGATTGCTCTGTCTCCCAGATCTTGCAGAAATAAGGTTGTTCTAGACTAGTTATATATTTTCATTTTGAAATAATTTGTTAGAAATCCTGAGTCTCAGGTGAATGTCATATTTTTACACATTTTTTTTTGCAAATATCATCTATCTATATAATATCAGAATAGTGCAAATATTCTCTTCTTTTTATTAATAATATTTCATGACTTGCATAGAAACAATTGGTCTGCTCATACTATATATAGTAAGTGCACATATAAGAAGAAAACATTCGAAAATTTTAATCAGTCAAAAGAAGAGTACTTGTAGGTGGGGTAATAATTAGTGTTAGCACAGCAATTATGGTTAGGAGTTGTATAGCCATGTTATTATCAATATGCCTGGATTACACATATGGCCATATCTAAATTAAGTGTCTATGCTGCCTCTAACGATGAAAAAAGTCCAGAAAATAAAGAGCTAATGAATGTTGGCGAATTTAGCATCCAACCTTTCTAACTCAGACTTGATGTAGTTCTCAGTTCACAATGTTCCTCAAGAGTTACACATAACAGGAACACTTTTACAGCCATTATAGGTCTAGTGAACTCTTCTCTGGTAGTACTGTTATAGCTTTAGGCTATTTTACAGGTACCATTTTCTTCTTAGAGACAATAATGATGATGATACTTTTAGTAATGGTGATGATACAATTACCTTTAATATACTGTTCATATGTTTCGCCGTAAAGCCAAACTTTTCACTTGATAAATACCACCCATGAAAATTGTATTTGGTTTAAGACATACAAACACCCTTATGCCCCCCGCCCAATCATGCCGTGGACGTTAACAGACCCAAAGTTATTCTCTGAGTCGCAAAGCTTTTCCAGTAATTAACAGTCCTCTTTCCCCTTTCAAACACCCAGCACCGTCCGTGAATGAAGGTCCATTTGATATTAAATAAAATAACTGACTCCTGTCTTACTGTTTAGATGTAGTGCAGTTGTACTTAGTCACACTATTGAGCATATCCTTGTTTTGTTTTTTTCAGTAGTTGTCCTGTGCAACACAAATATTCAGGACTTGAATTGAGTGTAATATTTCCTGAGTTTGTATGATATTGCTACAACAATGCAGGTATTAAATATTATTGACTTTCACAGTGAAATAATGTAAATCCACTTTGAGATCCAATTTCAGCATACAGTACCCAGATGAATGGGGGCCATTATGTGTGGCAAACTGGGTGGAAATGACAAAGAAAAGAGTAATAAAAGATGCTGGCCTTCAAAAACACTGCAAACCTCTCAGACGAAGCCCAGACACAGATGTACAACCCTTTAGACATTGATATTAATGTCATGTAGATACTGGAGTTAAAGAATGTCCTCATTGGCAGTTTTTAGAGATTTCACCATCAGCTGTGATCAAATATTAAGAGCACCATGAGGGCTGGGGGCGGGATTAAAATTCTCACCTCTACCCTTGGAGCTCTTGGTCCACTCTGCGGCTGCTTTACCCAGGGAATTCTTTTACTCAGAGGTTGGACAAAGTCACTGTTTCGCAAGTTAAAAGCAGTTTCAGTAGTTCTGGAAGTGTGAAACATCAAGTCAGGTCCTAAGTGAAAAACACAGACTGGACACGTTATCAAATTTGGAGTCTTGAACCAGTCATTATGCTCTGTAGGCGATGCTGGAAACCTGTGAATTTATTTTTTCTTTGGTCAATCTTAAGTGACACAACAAAATGAATCTGTGCATTTTACCGAAAAGGTTCCAGAAGGTTGGCGACGAACTGACTTCCCGCAGGGGTATGTAGTGAAGTAACTGCTAAGACACTAGCCAGGTGGAGCATGATAGCACTAGTGAAAAAAAAACTAGTGCTCAAATATTAACTGTCAGGTAGCAAATTCGCTTGCTAACTAACTGGACAGTAAGTTCACAAAATGTATTAAAAAGACAAAAGTCGCGAGCAGTTCACACTCGCACAGAGGATTGAATAGGCTTGATTCTACACAGCTAGAAGGCTACAAAAGCTTCCTCCATTTTTCTCCATTCCCTCACAAGTGAGTGCTATTGAAATGGTTTCCTTTAATCAGCACTGGCGGGTAAGACCATGTTTTTCTTGTTGTCAGGTCCAATTTTGATTCAAACTACAGTATGATTCGAATATTTAGAACCAAATTTACTGAGCCAACCAGCAAACTCTTCAACAGTAGAGTATTTTCATCCTATTTCAGTGTTCATCTTTGTCAAAACTAATCTTTAATGTCAGTTATATCAATCAACTTCAAATCAACATGTAGCATGTGAAAATCAAGAAAAAGGGGTTTTTATTTTTCTCAGTGTCAGCTTGCAGATCATTTCGATTTTTGTCCTCTGCTCCACTTTGATCAGAAAATTCTCTTCTACTCTCAGCTGGAACACAGTGCCAGTTGTCACCTTCACTGTGAATTTCATTCCCTCTAATCAACCACACCTGGCGATACACCTGGCACTCTTGTCATTAGCTGAATTCCCTGATTGCGCCGAGCTGCTGGCCTCCCTGCGTCTAATTCGAATCTTTTGTTCAGCCAGGCACGCACAGGATTAGATACTGTTAGAGATTAACTATTCACCAACTTAAATTATGCTGGCCAACATTGCTTTTTTTCTTTTTTCTGAAACCTTCATAATGCTAAAACTTGCAATATACTTCCTTGCTTTTTTATTTCAAATATACATTCGGTGATGTGTGTTGTGTGGGCGTAGTTAGGGGCAAATTAACCTCAGAGCTAACACACTTGCAGATCTCATTAAGACAGAGCTGCAAGGAAACATGAAGTTGTTGAGAAATCTGCTGTGTTTAAGCTCCTTCCAACCTTCTTTTGCTCTCATTTCTTCCTTATCCCCATTTGTTTCCTTTCTCTCTTGGATGAGACTGCTTCGTTGCCATCAGACCAGGGGAATGAGTTGACTTTACTTGAGAAACGGTGGGATAGAAGTTACTCGCTAAAGAGGCCTTAGGGAGGAGGAGGGAAAGAATAATAATCATGAGATGCTGCTGTGTCTTAAGAGGGCTTCCCACTGAGAGAGGAGAAAAAGAATGACACTCTTCCTCTTCCTCACACCCCTTGACATCCAGGAGTGAAGGAAGTAGGAGAGTGAGCTGGAGGGGAAAGAGGGTAAAAGGAGGGCAACGGAAGTAGGGAGCCAGAGGCTTTATAAGTGTAAGTGTGAATGTTTTGGGAGGAGAATTGTGTGCCCTGTGCCCTCATCAACAAGTCTCCTTATCCACCGGGGTCCAACGGCTCCGCTGACACAATGAATAATTCCCAATGTCCTCTGGCCCTGGCGGTGACCTGGCAAAGAGACTATAATTAATGCATAGCTCTCAACAGTCACAGATGAGAAGGAGCCGATGCAGATTTCGATTATTAGATAATATTGTAAGGACACAAAGTTACATTCACAGCTGCTTCTTTGTCTCAGCTGTAGTGCGTTTAGTGCTTCCACAAAAAGCCATTGTTTGGTATGCGTGCCAGTAAGTGCTTGCATATGCAGACTGAAACAGTTAGTTTAACGTGCCCAATGTCATACAGATATCCAGCAATGTCAAGATTTGTATTTCTCTGTGTTTCCAATTTCATGAGACAGTGATGCGTGACAGCGGTGACAAGAACTCCAAGGTGCCGCACTGCCCAGGTATTCACAGAGCAGCGCTGACATAGCTGGTGAAATTAGCTTTTTCCTTCCTATTTCACTTTTCGCAAAAGCTCTCACAAATGAGATTCCACCTGTCATCCAAAGCTAAAAATTTTATACAGGTCATCTTTAACTCAAGTGGAAGTTTGGAACGAGAAGGCAGGGAACTAATGTGAAAATCCTCTTCTACTTCCATCAGTTTAGTTGAGTAACGGGTGATTGAGATCTATAGTAATCTAATGTATCACATTCTCTGGTCGCGTATTTATAGATATTAGTCAACATTCATTAGTGAAATTAAAAGACCAGCTTCTTACCTTTTATTCAGTGTAGAGCTGCATAACCCCTGACCTTCCACAGTTTAACTACAAGGCTAATTCTCTATCTCTCCATAGTCTTGACACCGATCACCCCGCTTCTCCAACCAGCAGGTGAAAACAATCCTTTTTCTCTTCTCGCTCCATTTCATTCGTTATTATGTTAACTAGATTTTCCCTCCAAATTCAGCTTTGAATTGGGTATGTCTGCCGGTGATTAGCTCCACTCCCGTCTGCAACTGTGAGTTGAATACAGTATTGGGCTGCAAATGGGCAATACAGCAAACGTCTGCAAGCTCCACCAACTTCCTCTCCCCATAGGCTTGCCCTTGCACATGTCCTGAAATAAGAAAATCTTATTGATGTCTGAAATATAGCTGACCCATATCTATGAAGATAGATCTGGGTTGTATTTTCCTTCAATATGTTTTCCTTTCAACCCTTATGCATGCAAATGACGACCCATTTGATACATGCTGGGCAAGGGGGGAAAAAAAAAGAACTCAGTTATCTGTTCATTTAACTGCTGAACTTTAAGAGTGCAGCTGGTTTGCCCAAGAGAGTCTGGGCTATTTGATGAGGTTTTGAAATGTATTCATTCAAATTAAGTGCTGTGCTAGTTTTAAAAGTTTGAAGGTATTAAAAGATTATTTTTGTTCAGTCCATCTGTCCAACCCACCTGTTCTCAAATTTAAACAGGAGGTTAGTTCATATCATGTCACACAAAGTAGGAGTTCTTAAGATTGTTAATTTAGTTTATGCTGTTAAAGGGACAATTCTAATTCTAATTCTAAAACAATCTATTACACACAAATCAATCAGTTCATTCTTCTGGATCAATTGATCCCTCTGAACCCTTCTATGTTTGTTACAATTAATTATTTTTCCAGAGAAAGGTCAGTAATTCTGTCCTCTCACACCTCCACCACCATATTGTCTGGTCCATCGCTACAGGTGGTGACGGGGGAGGCTGGAGTCACAGTCACTGCTTTCTAGTCTCAAGTTTGAATGCGCTTTTTTAAATTTGTTTGTCTAAATCTTTGTTTGTCTAAATCTTTGTTTGTTTAAATCTTTGTTTGTTTAAATCTTTCTTGTCCCCCAACTTTATGGTAATGCAGGATTATTTTGGTGGACTACCCCTCTAAGAAAAAAAACTAAACAACTTTTCTTAATATCTCAGTAATTTTCTGACACAGACGGACATCTAGTGATGAGCTGTTACCCTTACCTTGTCCTCTTTCTGCTGCTGAGTGAAACCAGACAGGTGTATGGCCACGGATGTTGCGTTATTGCTCCACCACTCGCAGGCAGCCCAGATGCTAGAAAGCTGTTGAAACTGGCTTGATACAGGTTTGGGGTTAATTAAACTTGCAAACCCTGCAGCGGGGACGGGCTTCCAAGGCCAGGACTGAAGAGGACACAAGCTTGAGGTCAGCAGGACCTTGTTAGGTGAAGCACGGGCTTGACATAACAGCGATGGGAAATGGTTTGTAAGGTTCAGAGAAGGGGCAGAATGAGTAGGCCACAGCTGCACTCAGGGAAGGTGAAAAATGAAACTGCTTTACCAAAGGCGTGGGAGTGCAGTTGATCCAGCCGACGAGCAGGTAGCATCGCAAGACAGATGATTGCCAGCAACCCCCTCCGTTCAAGCCGAGTGTCGGTGAGAGACGCGTGTTGGATGAGCAGCTGTACAGGAGCTTTCTGCTTCCTGCCAGCTTGTTCAGCAAGGTGACCTTAAACTAGTTTGGCTCTGGTCCCAAGGCCCAAGCTGTGAATCTCACAGGAGGGTTTAGTGGCAACAGAAATCACTCCGCCACTCTTGCCAACAATTATGAGGGCTATGTCGGTGAACTCACCACACTTTTTACTGTCCACAGCCTCTCAGCAAAAATGAAACAATACGACTGAATGACAGTGAGAAATTACACCTTGGGTTTAATCTTCGTTTTGGCTGGCAGAGGATATCACCAGCATCTACAGTATGTTTTATCACACCACAGGCCATTCCGAGCCTGACATAAATCATCTTCACACAAGTGACAGGTGTCTGCAATTTCAGGTGTCGTGTGGAAATATGTCAGCTAATTTTAACCATCATGTAGCAGTTAAAACTTTTTAAATGGCATTGTTTGATGTACAGCCTCTCTGCGTTGAATTAACATCTGTGGCTGTGACGCAACTGTGTGATTTTCTCACCTGAAGATCAAGAGGTGCTTCTCTCCCAAGTTGTCTCATTAGCACTCAGTACAGGAATATGGGTATGAAGTGACATATTGTATAGTGGCAACCATTATCATAAGCTAATAGGTCTCTTCTGACATTTCCAAGTAACTTCAGGCACGGAGCCATAACTACTGCGAGAATGAGGACTTAAAAGTGAGCCTTTGGGACCCGGAGCCGATCAGTGCGTCTCTGTGCATCAAGGACCCCTGTCTCAAGGGTGCTCTATTTTTCTCCAACAGAAAGGTCTTTGTGTTCCAAGTCTCACTTAACAGTGCATATCTTACATATCCCGGGAAGACTCCTTACAGAAACTGCAGTTAGTTAAAGTTGAGTATTCTGAGGTTATATCATTATCACATTGGGCCATATAGCGTGTGTGTGTGTGTGTGTGTGTGTGTGTGTGTGTGTGTGTGTGTGTGTGCATTTGTAGACTTTTTAGGAACACATGTTGTAATAAGAAAGATACACTACTTAAAAGTGTTTAGATTGTTGGGCATTATGACACAAGAGACATTAAATCACACACGTCCACAAAATCCGAAGGATGAAACAATGAAGTTGACAACTTATTTCCATTGTGGTCCTTAATAAAACAAGACAAGACTCTTTAACATGAAGATGAAGTTGATATTATTCCAAATTTCGATACCTAATGGGTTCATCTCGTCAACGTCAGTGAGCCAATAAGCCTGCCAAGTTTGACGTGCCAAGCACAAAAGTGCTGGTGATTGGCTGTGTCCAGTCATCCAGGAAAAGCACTAGTTTACGCCACGCCCACGAAGCCACGCTCTACATCTTTTAAACGCTTTGCGGTCGGAAGAATGCGCGGCGACGCGACAGCTTCGCTTGAGCTACGTAGCTCACGCTTTCGCGAAGCTGTCCGTTACGTTTGTTTGAGCTACGTAGCTCACGAGAAGCTGTCGCGTCGCCGCGCATTCTTCCGACCGCAGTTCGTGTAAATCCGTGTAAAATGTGGAAAAGGTCTAGCGTGCGGCTCCATTTAGCAGCATCGATGCTAACAGTGCATAATGCAAAATGTGCACTCTCAGAACGTACATGTTCCACTGCTGGGGACACTGTTAGCCTGGAGCGAGCTAGTCTGACACCTGAAAAGCACACATGCTGATTTTTCTATAGAAGAATTGCTCAGTGACATAATGGTAAGCTGCAGTAAGCCTAATATACTGATTTGAAACTGTTAACTTTTCAAAGTTATGTGTAATGTAGATTTTCTAGAATAGATTTTTTTTAAATTTGGTATTGAGAAAGGTATCGTTCAGGAATCAGTATCAAAGCAAGGTATTGGTACTGAAAATTTTTGAGTGATACCCAGCCCTAGTTCTGTTTTATATTTCCTGTTTCATTTTTGAAGTAATGCTCCTTGCGTATCTGTTCCAATCCACTTCCTGTCTTTTGTCAGCCCCTCCCTAACGTGCATCACCTGTTACCAATTATTCCGTGTATTTAAGTCTTGTTGCTCCCATGTCTCTTGGTGAGTTCATCTGTGGTTGTACCTGGGTTTGTTCCAAGTTTTGCTCCACTGTTCTTTGCCCTGTGTTTAGTTTCTTGTACTTATTTGGATTTACCTCTGTTGCCGTTTTGATGCAAGTAAGATTCCCATGTTACCTTCAAGTTCATGTTTTTTTTAGTTTCTCCTGACGTGGACACTTTGGTGTTGGAGTTTTGTCTTGGCTTGGACATTGAAACCAGTGATTTTTTTTTTGTTATTAAAAGACATTAGCATTCTTAAGTCCACCCTGGGAGTCTGCATTTGGGTCATTTCCCCCTGTGTTCTTGGCCACACACCATAACACCCTGGTCCAATCACGGCCTTGGCCATGCATGGAAACACCCATCTAGTTATCATGTTTTGTTATTGATTACAAGGAAAATATTAAATTAGGCAAAACAAAAAGTATAGGAAAATGAACTAGAACTAGTGATTTTTTTTAACCTGAAATTAATTTCATTGCTATTCAATTATATTTTTAACGTTTTATATTTTATTTTATATTTTAATGTTTTTTTATACCCAGTGACTACTTTATTATGCACATCTTTGAAATTTAATGCAATCCAATACAGCAGCTCAGTCATAAATTCCACCTTTACAATGTATGTATGTGTGCATCACGTGATTACATGGCTTTAACGTGGATTGTGGAATGTGTTAAGAGAAGACTTTTGAATTGCTGGAAAGGGATTATCCTCTTCCTCTGTGTTTGGCTTGCCATCCTAATGTGACCTTTAGGAGAATTCCCCATTAGCCGAAGGGAGGCACAGAGCGCATGTTGTGCAAAGGCCACTGTGAAGGAACTGTAGCGCCTGAAGGGACTAAAGGTTTGACAAAAACTTCACTACAGATGCCTTAAACAATTGGATTGCTGCTATTGATTCCTGTGGAGCACGATCTTAACTTTTAAACCCCTTTTTTTGGATTGAATGTAGAGGCTTACAAGCCTGGTCTTTGCAGGTAATGTTTTTTCAAATTGATTGCAAGAAATATTAACATTCTATTATGTCTTCAGCAATTATTGAATTATCTTCTTATGAAAACTTTTCATTGTACTCTTTATCTTTATATTGCATAATGAGTGAAAACAGTTTTAGTACCAAAAAATGTTTTGTCACTTATTTTTCCATATATATATATATATATATATATTATCCATAATCTTGTACAGGAACTTGAGTGGAAGGTCACTTTGCTTTAAAACATTTTTACCAGGGTCAAAAAGTGCACATCAAAAGCAGAGATAAGCAAAACAAGCCCATTTTTATACTTCAAGGTAATAGCTTTTTCATCTCATTTACATCAGAAAACAAATGGATTTTCTTTTCTTTTTTTTGTGAGATTTGTGGGTGGGTGTTGGTGAATGTGTGTGTGAGAAATGGCTACACAGAAAACAGAGAAGAGGGGAATAATTAAAACTTAAGAGAAAATTACTTTTTATCTGTGTTTTACTTTGGTTCTTTCTTTTTTTATGCCTCTGCAGGTTCAACAGCCATGGCTGGAGGCATTATGTTTTTGGGTTGTCCGTCCTTCCCATTCTTGTGAACAAGATATCTCAGGTAGGCCCATTGAGGGAATTTCTTCAAATTTGACACAGACGTTCACTTTGGCATATTTAATTTGGATGGGTTGTCATGAAAGACTTTCATGGTCCCCAGAAGATGTATCCTAATGACTTTGGCGATCCCCTAAGTTTTCCTCGAGTGTTAGAGGTTTTGAGTTAAACGTTTCAGCAGTGTTGGATGTATTGCTATGAAACTTTGTACAGGCGTTCATTTTCATTCATGTTCCCTGCAAGATGAATTATAATAATTTGCATTTAACTAAAAGCAGTGTTACACCATGTACTACTTTGCAGTCTGTTTCTGTGGTCAACAAAATGTGCAAAACAATTGCACATCATCATTATTATCATCATTAGTAGTAGAGGTAGCAGAATTATTTCATATATATATATTTTAATAGGCAGTGTATATATCATAAAATACAGTACACTGTATCTTTCAAGTGAGAGTGTCAGACTGTTAGTGGGCAGCAGGCACATTATGGCAGTGCATGCCAGTTTAAACTTGAGTCTCTCATTGTGGCTGAATCACCTTAATCAAAGACTATTGTCAGATGCACAATGGCAGTCAAAGACATTCACACATAAACACGTCCTCGCACCTGCTCATTATCATGTAGACTTCATCTAAAATGGAACCACTTTAGCTACATCAGAACACAGTGTTAAGCACCGGTCTGAATGTGCACCCTCCCTCGCTCTTAAGAGGTACCTGCCTGGAGCAGTGACTGGAATACGGGTGTGATTGGACAACCTGTTCCAGTCAGGGGGGCAAATGGTAAAAACAAGAAAAGGTATCTTGGATGGAGAAATAGAATCAGAGGAAAAGAGTGATACTGAAAACTTCTTCGATGATGGCAGTACTTAAAATGCCATAGCCCCAGTGTAAAATAATGATCAAACTAATTATTTTATGTACTGTTTTCTCTACAAATTACTGTTTTCTTTTCCTTTAATCTCTTTTATTCATCTGTATACACAGATCTTGCTCACAGCATTGTATTTGCACGGATTCAGTTTTGAAGTCTTTACCAGTTTTACCTTTTATCTGGAGCACGATTACATACAGTGACTGAAGGTGTGAGACATGCCCTTAATCTATGTTAATATTAAAAGCCTGATAAATGTGAGAAGGGCCTCAAATGGGAGTTGGGATGATTAATACTGTTTTATTTATGGCAGTCATATTCTGTGGGGTCTGAAATATTGTCCTGCATAGATTACAGCAGCTAGAGAAGAAAAGCAGGGCAGCTGATGTACTAACTTCAGCAAGTGTGAGTTTGTAATAGTGTTTTTTTCTTTTTTTTCCCGATTTTGCTCAAGCATGTATCCTTTTCATATTAGCCACTTTAGGGGCTTTCGACAATGTCGATGCGTTTTTGTGGCCAACAGGAGTGAACCGTTTCAGGCTGCAAGTTGACCTCCTTGTGTCTATGGCGATCACTGGAACTTACCTTGAGAGCTGTGCATATGTCTTATCATCCTCACACTGCTCCTGTGAAAACATCTGGAGGAGAAAGGATCTCTCTCTCAGTTATCATCCACCTTTCTTCCTTCTGCTTCCCTGTCTCTTTCCATTGTAACTTTGGCATATACTGTGGCCACCACTGCGTAATCCCAGATGTCAGAGGTGATATCTCGGATAGGCCTCACACTGCGCAATTGTTGGGGTTTGGTTGTGGCTCATCAGGCCAAGTCCTGATCGTTGTTGGAGTCTGAGGCCATGTCTGCACTATTAAATTATCTTTGTTCAGTCAATCTGGACTTCCATCCACACTGACAAAGAAAATTGAGCTTTTAAAAACACTCTCTAGAGAGGCTAAATCAGAAAATGCCAGTCTTGTGTCATTATATGGAAGGGAAAAATAGAGCCTTTTTGAGAATACTGACACAGGCTGGCAAATAATTGGTTTGGCTGGCAAACACTCTTGTTGTTTTCCAACAAAAATAGAAGGAATATTGCCAAATATATCTGCATTATGTGCACATGGCCTGAGAAAGTGTGTGGGCAAAGTCGTGTGTTGTGTGGAGAGCCCTGACAATCAAGACTTCAGTTTCAGATTTGGAAGATAAAATCTAGAAGATACACACATAGTAAAAGCTGCAGGAAGTAAGCTACAGTGTGATTGCAGCACCCGCCGTATTTTTCTTTCTTTTTGGCACTTTACATCCCGTCACCCATGACATAATTATGTTGAATTATCGCAAACAGCGCAGGCTTTCTAGATGTTAGCCCATAATATTTTCTATAGTGTCCTGAAGTATATTTTATCTGTGCTGATTTGTTGTGGCAGGAAGGTTTGGCCCGCTTTCAGACAGCCTCTTCAGCATGAAGAAAATACCCAATTTCAAATGCAGTTTTCAACCAACGGCAGCACTTAAAAAGTGAGGTATTGTCATGAGTGATGACTCTTTGTTGCCAGCAGAGTTATCTTGATGCCTAGACTGCATTTCCTAATATGTTGGTTTTATTGTCATGTTGTTTAACTGAGAATGGGTAACTCAGCAAGTGATTTTCAGTGTTTTAAAGACCCCATACTGGGCTTTTTTTGCTTATATAGTTAGCAGTACATTTATCTAATAGGCTACTTTAACGATGTTTTGTTCAAACACCCCCACATCCTCTACTGAAAACATGTTCCCGCAGCTATGCACACAATAATCAGAAATGGACATATAAAATATTGTTAATTTGCAGCTTCTACCACAGAAAAGACACAGCAGTAGGCCAAGTTATCAAGTCCTGAATGTCAAAGCGTCTCACCAGCACCATATTATTATAAAGGATGCAGAGAAGGGGCAAATTGACAATGAATTTCTGTAGCATAACAATAGACTAGTTAGACTTTAAACAAGGGATGGCTGAAATCTGCTGGGTGCTGTAACTAAAAATTAAAATATGCAATCTCTTACACCACAGATATGATTCCTACTGAGCAATTATTCCACTATTTTTCCTTTTTTTTCTTTTTTTTTTTTATCAAATTACACCTCCTGACCTAACTGTGTATAAAAGCAAAGATTTTCATTTAAATGTGACATCTCAGATACCATTGGTGTAATTGTGATAAAACTCTTCTGAATGATTTGTTTGGTGTTTGGATGATGCTCGATCACACTCGATCATTACTGGTGAGGTCCAGCCATTATCATTTGTAGTTGCTGTGAGCGAAACCTTGTTTTTTTTCCCCCTTTGTAAGTCTTTGTCATGACTTTACCTCCTTTCAAGTCTATTTGAGTTAAGGTCCAATTTTAGTATAGGTGTATCTGGTGGGTTGCACCAATTCTACTTCCCATAGGAACCAGCTGCACATTTATCACTACTTTCCATCTTTATCCTCATGTCTGTCAAGCTGAGCAGGGAATTATTATTTTACAGTTGTTTCATATAATTAATTGTGTATTTTTAGATCACATGTACCTGCAGAAAAATATGACAGAGTTGGATAATGAACTAGAGAAGGCTGTAGCTCTCCTTTATTTTTGTTCACACTAATTAACTTGAAGTTTACAGCAACGTCTTCTTCTAAATAATAGCTTGTCGTGTACAGGGTCACATAGTAAAAGGAAGATTTTAAATACCTAAATTAAAACAAATCAGACATGATTAAAGGGAAACGATACTATTTCACTTTGCTTGATTTGTTTATATTTAGACATTGTAAATCTTAGAAAAGCAGTAAAACAGTAACATATCGTTGCACAGAGAAATGCATCAAAATCTTTTCAGTGGCGTCTCAGATACTGTGCATGATGGAAAATATGACAGACTGGGGCTGGAAAGTTTTTAGTTTCTTGCTCTGTGAGTACATACACACTATACCTCAACACATGCATACACTCACACACACTCAAAACATCACCTGTGTTCTTTTGTTGTCATTCACATCACCTCACACTGTCTTTCACTTTGTGTTGTTAGAATATGCCAATGAGCATCTCGTGTTATAATACAGAGATATTTTACACTAATTTATACCTGAATAGAGGTGTATTTAGCACCTTGCTTTCATTCCCCGTGTGATAAATTTCTACCTTAATTTACAGTATATGTTTGCAGTGTTGTTTATTTTAGGGAGCTGTTACACAGTAGCTGCACTTAGTGGGAAATGCTAATGTATATCCTTGATTTGTCATTTTTCCGCTTTAAGTCACATTTTACAGTGATCTTCTGCTGCTTTTGAAGCACACCAGAACATTTAAATGAGATTTGCAAAGGAAGAGACATTTACCTTGGAGTCATGTCTGTTGTTTCCTATATCAACCTTGGGACTTATGATACACACAGTATGTTAAAAGTCTGCACAAACTGCTGGACACATTTGGCTCACTGTCCTCTTTGAAGTGGTAGTTTTAGGAGGGATAAATCTCGGGGAATGGAAGCTGTCAAAGTCCACAGTGAATGTGATGATGACAAGTTCTGACAGCGTGCACTGCTTCATCTCCAACAAGTCCTCCAACAAGTGATCAGCAACTGTGTGTCACACTTACACGTGCACATGCATGAACACACATTGCAAAGGTGAAAAGGCCAATAGTGATAAATGAAAAGACTGTTTTGGCAGTGCTGCAGACGGTGGTGCAGTTTCCTACACATACTCTTCGAGCTCAACAAGATACATTTTTTGCTCATGAATGGCCCTCCTCTATCACAATGTCTAGAACCACACCAGAAATATGGAGATATTCTCACCTCCTTGTTGATTATTTTAATCAAATCCCCCCTCTCTGGGATTTCACAGAGGCTTATCAGCAGGCAGGATGGCTGGGAATCCATCTTGTTTGGTAAGGTGTAGAGTCTTGGGGACACAACACCTTTCTGAAGCGCCACACAAAAGCCCCCAAGCGCTGCTGAGAGTGGCAGATATCACTGCACCCTGCAGCTCCACAGTCACAAATACATACATTCAGTCAAAAATACAAGGGACTTTGCTGTTGGGCAGATAATGACACTGCCAATCCTGTGAAAATGCATGACTAAAGGGGAGTAAAAATAACCAAGGTTACGAAAATGGGAAATACAAATATAGCTCTCTTTTTCCCCCCTGGCAAACCAATAATCTTCAAATTTTTCACATGATTTGTAATAATGTATAGCATGACTGGGCAGGCATGGCATGCTATTAATCTGTGGCAAATAACACTTCAAGATGGATGCTTACATCAACCAACATCACTTACATTTTTTTTTTTTTCTTACTGGGACAGTAAGAAATGGTCTAATGTATACAGACAGGCGGCTACTGTAGGCTATGGACAGTCACAGAGAGGAGGAGAATTTCGCTGAGATGGTAAAGCACAGAATGGGACACAGTGAGTAATTGAAAACATCCCAGACAAGATGTGGTTACAAGGGAGATAGATTACACTTTGTTGAAAAGGATGTGAAGGAAACTAATGAGTCAGTATTTCAGTAATTGTCCTCTGCTAAGAATAAGCATCAACTGAGACAAGTCTGAGACAGTGGTCCTCTGTTTAGATGGCATTAAGATCACTGTGTCACCAAACCCTAATTGCAAGGTGACCATTCTATTTGAGAAACTAGGCAATGGAGCCGGCCTCAAATGATGAGTAACTCTGTGAAGCTTTTAATGAGCTGCACTGCTGTAAACATACAGTACTTCCATGCTTTTCAGTGGTAATTATCATAAGAAAAAAGCCTTAAGGCATATGTTAATCCTTTTTCATTATTCTTTTACTGATATTGTTTGTTGTTGTTTTTACTGTGCTAGTTAAATAAACTGTGAAAGTGTCCAAAGAACAGTGTAATTACTGTAACTTTAGCTTGATAGTAAATTATCCCTTTGAACACACCTTCATAAAATGAAAGTATTTGTTTCTCTTAAGTGCAGCACAGACCGTTAGTGTTGTGGAGCGTCACATCTCATGTGTCAATTGACACCCACAGTTGAGACCAGACGCATCATACAGACAGAAAAATTAGTCAAGGTACAGTAACTGGGATGTGTCGATCTGGGCAGCAAATGTGACAAAACTGCTGCTTTTCTGGTGAGCTGAAGCGAGTCAACCCACAATGATGTTTGACAAGACTTCACCATTGTGTGGGCTCACATAGAAATTAATGAGTGGGAGGGTTTTGATATGTGTCGTTCTTCGCTGGCTTGTATTGCCCTAATAAGTACACCTATATAAGCGCCGTATCAAATGGCTATGTGTAATGTGTCACTCTCAGTGACAAACTCACAGTGAATTTCACCCGACGTTCTTGTGGCCCTCAGCTCTGTGAGCATTTTTAGCATCTTTCGGCTCATTGTTTTGGTTTCACAGTCTGGAACTTCACTGTTTTTGTTCAGTCTCAGCACTCTCAGCATCGTGTTCTGCCTGCAGCAGGCACCTATTTTGAGGAAAACAGCTCCAGCAGTCCACTGTGCACTTGTTACCCTGCACCAAATAGCAGGCAGATAAAGTTACCAAGAAGTTGGTGAACATAGTTAAGCATTTAACAGCTAAATACTGATGCTTATGTTATTCTGTGTCAGCTGGATGTGTAAATAGGCATCAGCTAACATGTCAATGTTGTGTTTACAGTTTGTTCTCCTGTCCCAGAGTGGCCAAAAACATAAAATAATGCAGGGTTTTTTTTTCCAGTTGGGGTTGTATGAAAATCATTAGTGGAGCAAGAGTGTATTTTCTCAATTTTGTTATGTTTTGTTACCATAAATGTATTATTTCAAAATATTGTGGGGAGGGTACTGCAAATTGTTTCAATGTCAGGGGGTGGACCCATAAAAAAATTTAATTATTGATTCAGCTCCTAGTCTAGACTATCAATCATGCTGCTGCTGTGAAAATAAAAAAAAATTGTCTCTTGGAAATAAACGGTCCCTTTTTATCATTAAGCAAATAAACAATCTCGGCTCTAGGATAACCATTATGACTAATGTATCGTGACCATTTTTACACCTTCGTCAAGAAGAATGGCAGCAGAGTTTAGCTGCTTCCAGCAGCCTGTTCAATGGAAATCATAAGAAACTGTGATTTTAAAAAAAAGAAGCCTAGCACTTTGCAGGCCAAATAAATTGATTTTTATGGTACCAGAGAGATAGATGAAGGGATGTGTGCGCAGAATGTGGCTACTGATGAATTGCAGGGCCAAGTGGATTTTCACAACACCTGACAAGATCACGACTCAAGATTCACCACTTTCGATCCCCTACAGGAGTGGGGAAATTGGTGAGGCGAGAAAAAACATTTCCAATGGTCAAAATGGAGAGATAAATCAGGGAGTGAAACAGTTCTCATAATGGAAACTGGTTAAATGTCATTGGCTGAGAGCAGTGGCCATTAAACTTGTGATATCCTTACATGACAGATGAAACGGTGTGAAATACAGCTGTTACCTCCTGTCATAACCTTGTTAACACATTCTATCATGAGTTAGTCTTGTGCAAACAACCGTTGAGAAGCTGTTGACCCCTGTAAAGTCCTCAAGATTTTTTTTTTTGCCCCTTTTCTCTCAAACCTCAGGTATCATGTCGCTTGTTAAAGAAGAATGACATGGTCTCGCTGCAAAAGATCAAGGACGGCTTCGAGATTCAATCATCAACAGCATAAAGACCAAATTATAGCCATGAAAGAGAGCAAGATGTAATGGCTGGCTCACCATACAGGACACTGTAATCCAACATGCCAGGATTTGAAAGTTTTCTGTTAAAAGTAGCTTCTGCAAGAACTTCAGTAACCCCGTAAACAGTCAAACTCATTAAAGTCACCATGTTAACTGCAACAAAAGCGTTTAGGCAACTTTAAAGCATTAACAAATTAGCCATTCAAAATATATCCAAAGGTCAACATCGGTCAGGAAGGGGGTGGTCAGCGTATAACATGATTCATGACCATCATTTGTGTTTGAAAATGAATAGGGGGCACCTGATAAATCATCACCCGGACCATCCTTTGACAAAATCAGTGAACTGCCATAATCTTCTGTGCCCTTTGAAAGGAGACACATGCTGACTGCAAGGTCAAGATGAATGGGAGAAACTTAAGCACTTCTCAATGAAAAGAGGACGCAGACAAAGTGGTGTGTGTATCGCTCAATAATGACATTTAATATCGACTACTTGTTGCCGATCTAAATGGGTGTCTCCTGAGTTGGACCTTGAAGAAAAGTACTAGCGTGTATTCTTACGCATACTTAACCGAGAAGAAAGTAAAGAACATAGCAAATAATACTTGAACTCAATGTGAAATATAAGCCTGTCATTACCCGAGACTTCAAGTGGCAAGGAAACAGGAATTTGAGTACATCTGTTCTCCTTCTTTTAATGTATTTCCTGTTGGAACAGGATAATGTTGTTGGGATTATTGTTGTTATAATGGTTTTATATTTTGGAATAATAGATTTTGTACTGGTATAGTATTAGGTGGCAATGGATTTGTTTAGTTTTAAGTTAGGTAGAAATTAGGGAAACTTCAGTTGTGGTCAGCTTGTAATCTGAAACTGACGATAGCCTGTTGTCTGTCCGTTCTTCTACGCGCGATATTTCAAGAACGCTTTGAGTCACAAATGTTGACTGCGATTCAAAGATGAACTGATTAGGTTGTGGAGGTCAGAGGTTGAAGGTCAAGGTCGCTGTGACCTTAATGCAAATGTTGTGCTTCAGAATGTGTTATCTCTACAACAGAGTTAAAAGAAAAGTTAATTTTGAACTTACTATACATTTGTGGGGAGGACAGACACTCAAGTCCCAATGGATGCTAATGTGGCTTGTGTCTACTAGAAATGGACAGCTCTTTGCCAACACATTGGCCATATCAACCATATAAGGTCATATGTGAATGTTGATTCAGTTTTAAGGACCTTGAAGGAGTAGTCCACCTCTTGGTAATATCCACAGATCATTAAGCTGTAAATGCTGATGCGTAATGTGATGCCTTGGGTTTTCAGCAGTGATGGCAATTGCTACTAATGCTAACTGCAAATCCCTACATTTAGTCCTAACAGAAAATGTAAAAGGTTTAAACTAATTAACTGGGAATAGAATCACATTCTGTTGTATGTGTTTTCCAGTATGTGGTAATGTTACTGTGTGATGCAAACAGCTATATTTGAATCCGTTTCTGTTAGCATATATGCTGTCGTTACTGTAGGACACACATTTCGCAGTTTTGATGTGTGAAGTTGTTATAAGGATTGTAAAGATTTGTAAGACAGCTGTCCTACATAATTGCAGACAGAAAAAAAGGAAATGGAAACAGATTTTTAAATGACAGTGACTGTGTGCTAGAGGCTTTCTGTGCTCTGTGCTGAAAATCAGGTGGTGAGGGAATGCTTCCTGTGTAACAATCGGCAAGTTATGTTCCATGCAATAGCAGCCAGAGGACAATGTCCAGCACCAAGTCTCAATATCTGCTGTGTAACATGTGATTATCCTATCTCTCAGAGAAAAAGCCTCGACACAGAGGCTCTGCCTTCACAGCAGATTAATCTTCAGTAGTGTTGATGCTAAGCTTGGACTCAGTGCAATCTTCTCAATGCCAGAAAATGTTTGATTATAGTTTAAAATATTGAAACAGCTTGAGGATTGCTTGGGTTATCTTACTCAGCACCCGCAAAGTCGGAAACATCACTGGCAAGATAAGATAAATAAAGAGCTCCATGTGTTTTCTTCAACTATTTAAATGTAGTAAACTGCTGCTTTTTCCACATTTTATTTAACTCTGCACCACAGCTGCCGCAAGAGACATGCCAAATAAGCATTAATAAGTGCAAACACATATATATTCAGTGGTTAATGTGCACCTGCAGCCTCTCCAAAGCATATGCATATGTGCGCAAAAATGTTCATATTTATTTTTGTCTCTTTCTCTCTCACTCTTCCTCTGTTTCTAAAATAGGAATATCAGTGATGAGCAGTGCAGCTGGAGACAATAAACTGGTAGAAGAACCAATTACCAGCAGGTGACAAGTTGGTGGTTCAGGGCTTTCAACGTGTCATTATCTGCACATCGACATTTCCAAGAGTCCTGACAGGCCATTTCTGAGGCTGCCATGGCAAGCCACCATGATAAACCCAGGGAAGAGAAATGGGTGGGGGGTTCAGGGGAAGAAAACCCTAAGCCATTCATAAGTCCCCTTCTTTTCACACATTCTTTCACTCACTTCCACAACATAATAATGCATGTACAATGTGGAAGCATGCAGGTGCACATACACAGACAACTCTTTTTTTTTCAGTCACTTCTTGAACTTATACGCATATAGGTATATACATAAACATAGCTCTCATTTCCCTCCACCTCCCCTGAGTTGTCAAGCTGCTCAAAGATTATTCCCTTTATATGTGAAATGGTAATTGTATTTCTCTAATCTAATCCCATTAGAACCCCGTACCTCCTCTGCAAACTGCCCCGAGGCAATTACACAAAATGTCAATGAATTAAGTAATAGCTTGGTGCCAAGCCAGGGGTGCTCACCGTTGATCACTGCTGTCAGCGGAAAAACGCATCTTTCAACAGCAGCGCGCATGCCCACATGGGTACACACCACACACACGCATAGTCACCGGTGTTGTTCCGCAAACCATTTAACCTCTCTGTAGGACACACACTCACACATTGCTGGCACACTACAAGCCATTTAACTCCTGTCCACAACACACAAGCAAATCCACACACACAAAAGAGAAGAAAATGCGGCTGGCATGTTGCTCTTTGTGGTAGAATATGCCCCCGTCCCAGAGTTGTGCTGGCTTTGTCTGTGTTACAGATAAGACGCCACAGAGGGCAAAATATTCTCAGGACTTGTTTAGCTGCAAGCTTGAAATACAAATGTAGGTCTTATGTTTGTAACCACTGTATACAATAAGAGATGACAGCTATTGAGGCTACTTTACACAAGCATTTGCGCAAAGATCATGCTTTCGGCTGGAAGTGATTGTGGAGATCTGAACAGTTTCAGTTTGACTAAAAGTGTGTGTGTGTTTGTGAGCAGAGTGAGCAACAGGATTATTACAGTTCACACTTAAAACTTAAAATATATGTGAACAAATGCTATGTAACGAGGGTTTAATGTGGTTTATAAGGTATTTAAAGCTGCTTTTGATAAGAAGCTTTAATATTATGTATCAGCCTATGAAATTGCTCCTGCTAACGTGAGCATAAAACAAAAAATCCAGTCCTCTTCCATACTACCTGTTGAATGCCAGCCTATTTACTGACTTGTGTTTCAGCTGTACTCTGGGCTGCAGTGTCTGTGCATCTTAGGCTTGCTAAATGTTTGAATTTCTTTTCCACCCACCCCGTACGGGTTCAAATTTAGATCAAAAAGGTTTTAAGCTTGTCAAAAGTTTGTAGTTGTAACTCAACCTTTGTAACCTCACCACTCTTTTTTTTGTTCACCGATTTGATTAACAGTCCCTTTTCTTTTTTTTCTTTTTTTTTTAACAAATACAAATCTTTTGTACATATGTACAAATTTCTCACTCATATTTACTTTAGTCTTACAAAGGTTGTTCTACAACCACAGACTTTGGAATTATTTGTGAGCATCACTTTAAAAGCTCAGAATCTCTGTGACCCCAATTTGAGCCCGTAACCCTGTTCAATTAAATTCTCTAACTTTGCTAATTCCTCGCAGGGCAATTAAAAAGCAAACACACACACATACCTCAGTAAAAGTTTAACACAATAAATAGTTTATCTACCATCTCTCTACCATTTTGAGCTGCATTGCATCATTTAATTAGTGTGCTTACTTGTCAATGCAAACTCTACTTTTGGCACATATACTTAATATTATTCTTCAGACAGTGTTTTGAATGTTTTAGCCTCGCAGATATACAGAAAAAGAGCTTTATATGGTTCAGAATCATAACAGCATTAATACTGCAGTTCACTAATAGTACTATTAGTACAGGTCGTGCATGGTCACATTGCAGCAATTGCTGTATTATTTATATATATACACATTACTCAGTAGAAACACCATTGCAAACACCCTACTAACATCCTACTATCAACTAAGACCTCAACTGTAACCACCTTGTGATGACCTACCGACCAAGTACCAATACAACGTACATAAAAAGTACAAAAAAAGTATCAAGGTATGTTTTAGCAGCCATGTCACTGTAACCACCTGATATACAAATAGTACATATCTGCACAAACTAATTCCCAAGAGCTGATGCTCTTTTCCATGCTCAGTGGCAATGTGTTATTCCAGTGACAACAATTATCAGACACATGCATTTGTCTCCTTGTGTTTTGCCAGTATTATTAGTTATACTGCCTGCAACCTTTAAACTATTATAAAGCAGATGGTTTCAAATTGTTCAGAGTGTCATTGTTTTTGGCAGTTGTTTTTTTTTGATAGGCTTTCTCATTCATGTATGAATAGGAGTTGATACCATGGCTTGTAAATATGAGGATTTGTGGTGGACAGCTGCACTGAACACAGTTCAGGAGCAGAGAAAAACAAAGGCTTTCAAACAGAAGAGACATACAAGAGACATGAGGTGCTCACGGTTGCCATTGGCTATTACTGGAATAGACCTTTTTCATTTTGGCATGTCAGAGCACAAAAACAATACCATAAAACATAACAAACACCAAAAACATTGACAGAGTAAAAAATAATTGTCCATTCATTCCCAAATATCTCCAGTGTCCATAGCCGCCATGATGGAAATGTCCATGTAGGAACTGTCCGTACATACACAAGGAATGTCACATTTTGCCATAACTGTTGTTAGTGTAGAGAGTATTTATTATAGATAAATATTATAGATAGAAATATTATAGAACTTTTGAAAATGTTTTTTTAGGAAAAATTGTTTTGTTACAAGTTCAAAAATATCAACACTTCAGAAACACATGGCAGAGCAACAAGTGTTTGATTTAAACGCTGCATTTCTCTCATGAGATAACACGCTCTTATTGTGCAAAATGCATGTGTTTTTTAAATTATACCATAATCTAAGTATAGAGGCTCAGGTGAAAATGTGTTCAGGAGTTAATCTGGAAGTATCCATTCAACTCTGCAGGTGCAATGGATGTGTAGAAATCTCAGAGTTTCTGATGGGTTCCAGGTATGAAATTGAGTTAGTGGCTCTGAAGTCGTGAAGCACTGCGGTGGAGGGAGGGGGAAAAAAATAGCCATTCCCAGCCAGCAGGATGCCTCTACTTGAGCACAGAAGCTGTCACTATTCATGAAAGTCCGATTTGGGCAAAGAAAAACAGAAAGGAGGAAAAAACAGCAAGCAGTGCAGATTCACATGGCAAACTGGGATTTTTTTTTTTGAGATGAGATTGTTTATCTGCAAAATTGTGGCACGCACTTAAATTCTCATTTTTACACCTCTAACACCTTTTGTAGTTCCTTGTTTAATTTTGCATCTCATTTTCAGGGAGAAAACATCTTGCCTACTTTTTTCATGTCTGAATCTGTTTATTGTGGTGGAGCAGCATGTTTTCTTAAGTTTGAAATATTTCATTTTGGTCAGAGCTTGTTCATCAGTTTGTAAAGTTTAATCTACAGCATTTAGTTGTTTATCATTGGTGCTTGAAATGCCAAGTGATGAGCAAATGAATGGAGGCCTGCCACAAAAGGAATGAAGGAAAGTAATAAGTAATAATATACTGAACAGCAGCACTGAACAATCGGCAGAGAAGATCCATTCTTTTCTTTTTTCAGACTTTCTGCTTATGTCTGATACTGTATGTGTCAGTAACCGGCACATACAGTACCAGACTGCTGCAGATGCTGTTTTAAAACAGACATCTCATCAGAATGAGTGACGGCTGTTTGGGCAGAACTTCGGCCAACTAAGGCGAGGCAAGGTGAGCATACCAAAACAGCTCTTGCCTCCAGGCAAAAAGTTGCATCCTGTAGCTATCAATAGGTAATGTGATATGGGATGAATCAAATCCCAGCCAGTGTAGTTTTGCAACACCTTCTAATTGTTTTCTAGGTCAAAGACAAAGTCAGGGTGACTCACTTCGAATTACTTTGCCTGTCATTGTAGTTACAGTCTATAGGCAAGGAAACGTGTCCTAATAATGATAAATCCAGATCGGATACCTTACTGATGAGCAGAAAAGTTTTGTTTTGCCTCTCAGCTGGAATGCTCATGTCCAGGATGAGCATTTAATTTGCCTTCTTGGCTCATTTGTTTCATTTCCTGTTCGTCAGCTAATTTTTGGCACCCGCCTCAGCAGAGGATTTGCTGTTTAACGCACATTGTTTATCATGTCTGCATATGCAACTTTGCCTTGTCTTTTTTTTTTTTTTTTTTTTTTTTTTTTTAATCACAAGAAAAGCGCAATGGAACACAGATGAACCCATTTCCTGCCCAGTGGCACCATCTGGCTGTAGAGGATTCATTTAATTCTCTTTCTTATCCTTCCTGCTTCCCTCCTGCTCATTTCTCTCACCATCCTCTAAGAGCTTCCTCCCTGGTCATTTCTCTGGCTTCACAAACATCCTCAGACAGCACTCACAGTGTGGTTCTTCGTCCATCTTCCGCTTTCTCCCTCTCCTTCTCTCTCTCCCACTGTCTTCCCCATACTTTCCCTGCATGACTATCCCTGAGTGTTCCTCTCCCTCCCTCGCTTCGTTCTTTTTCACCCCATCTCTCTGTTCGTCGCTGACAGCTCCGCTCCTCAGGAGCACTGAGGGGAGCAGAGAAAACAAAGATTTGGTTCAGTGGCTCTGATCTTGATTTTCTGCAGATTGGATGGAAGATTAGGAGGAGCTTTTATTCATACACCACACAATCACTTCCCCCTGCAACTGCAAACCATGACTGCAGACCACAGGGGTTGCAGCTATCAGCACAAATGTGCCATCTGTGACAAGGCGTCTCTATGTTTTCTACCTAAAACCTTGTCTAGTCTGGGAACACAATGTACTGAACATAGGTCCCAGAGAAGCCAGTTTGAAATGCAGGATGTGAAAGAGAGTGAAACAAAGGCACAATGCAGTGCATATGAGCCTGAAGTAAACTATCTCATCACAGCAGGAAAGAAGAAATTAATCAATCCTAGTGTAATGTCTTTGTTTTGCTGAGCTTAGTTACCTTAATAGACACAACAATTCACACTTTTGTGAATCCAGCTGTTCATTTTGAAAGACAGCATCACAATTATACTGGAGTTTTAAGAGTTTTAATTGTTTTGTCAACCAAGATCAGATTTAAACTGCAGCCATGGCGTCTAACGACAAATAAATGGTTGGTGTTTGCAGGAATGTGCAAACCCTCATCCCTCCACAGGGCGTTCCACACTGAGAAGATGAACTGGAGGAATAAAGGGAGCTCAGAGAACTCAGCAGTAATCCGAAGATTTAAGGGGGAAGAGGCAGGAGAGGACGTGGCCATGACAAACAGGGATTGCAGGTGTGATACAGATAGTTAGCTATTTATTCGTCTGTGTGAAAAACTATTAACAAATAGTGGTGATTTTCTTCAGTATGTGTGATTTATTTTGATGGTTTATTATGCCTAAAATTCCAACCAGTGCTGGTGCTCTGTCTTGCTCTCAGGTGATGGCCGAAGGCTTGAGTGGGCACAGCGAGCCCAAGCAGTGAACAGGCAGGTTTCCGGTGAGCCCCATTTCAATTAGGCGCTCTGTGAAGCTTGCCATCTCCCCAGTCATTGATCATGTATCTGCATGAGCCCTGCTTCCCCTGCCACATTTACTAGAAAGACATAGGGAAGTTTTACTTTATACTTTCATAGGTGGCAAAGAAATCACATCATGACAGATTTTTTTTTTCTTCCCTTTTCAGGCTAAAATAGGGAGTAGTGAGCGGGAAGAAAAGACAAGGAGAGAAACCAGGCACACTCTCATCAGACAGGGCTTTCAGCTTCTCCCCTTTCATCTCTCTGGTTTTATTTTTGCTTTGATTTTAGATTTTAGAACACCCTCTCACATTCTCAAGAGCTGGAGATTCCATAGCCTTGGTGGGCAAGATTACAGCAATAAAATTGTGTCTTTTAACACCAGCAATATAATCTAAAAGGGAAAGGGGGTGAGTCAGGCTGAAAGTCAAAGAGCTGGGACAAAAGTAGCTGATTTGTAGGTTAATATTCGGTGGGTGGTATGGAATAAACATACTTAATATTATCTATGTATGTAGCATTGTTAGCTGTGCTGGCGTCATGGCTGTAGGGATGGCAATGTCAGTCTGTTGGTCAGTACACCAGACTTTGGTCCAGACTAAAACGTCTGACCCTCATTGAGCCGTTATCATGGCAGTACTCCTGTCACTAACTTATAGTGTGCTTTCTCAGTTTCAAATGGAGCCCCTGAACGCTTGTCCCGCTCCTTAACCATCACCTGAATACCTCTTGTAATCGTGATATGGGCAGTTTAATACTGGCATATGCAATAAAGTGAATAAGGCACTGAATGCTCCAGCCTTGTCGAGCCAGCAGCTACCTGCTGTGTTTTTGCGGAGAGCCCAGCATGGTGCTTTCCTGAAAAGCCCAAATCTGTTTCTAAAGCACTTGAAAAGTTGAACCCCTCCGATTGTGAGGCGAGGCACACGCTGCACGGTAATCTCAGTGTTGTAACGGAGAAAATGGACAGACAGTTTCTGATCCAGACAGAAAACACTGGAGGCATTTACAGATAGATGAAAAATAAATGGAATGAAGTCAAACCAACAGTGTAGCACAGGGGTGCCAACTGCCTTCCGAGCAGCATGTGAGGAGGAAAAAAAAACATGATCATGCTCAAATATGTTCTTATTTCTTTTCTACGCCTTGGCATTGGCTGCCCCCCTGTATCTCAGCTTCCATCATTTTGAAATAACACCTCAGACTTCTCACTTTTAATTTAATTTTCTGCGCTCAGCCTTGCTGACTTCACTGCAGCACTTGCGGATACATGTAAAAATGCACCCAACTTGTAATCTCCCTTGGGTCCTCAGTAGTGATGTGGCCTTAACAATGCAATATATTTCACTTGAAAATCAAATTAACTAACAATGTCTTTCACATAAATATACATTCACATCAGTGGCAATTTGGGGGAAAAGAAATGGATCATTTACATTCTCTGTACTGATTCCCCCAAAAGTGCCCCGGCAGCAAATCAGCTTCTAGTGCTCTTAGTCTTCTCTGCTCTGTCACCACTTACGGAGAGAAAGAAGTGGACTGTTTTTCACTGTGGCTTTTATTTCATTTTGAATTCAACATTTTTATTCAACTGGGAAAAAAGAAATTTCAGTTGTTGAGAAGTCATTCTGGGAAGTCAGTCATTTCCAGTCCCCCCCCTCCCTTCCTCCCTTCTCTCTCTCTCTCTCTCTCTCTTTCCTGGCAGTAATTGTGTCCACGGCTAATAGGTGCTTACATTAGCACGTTTATACATTATTCATGCATCTTTTTCAGAATGCGTTGTACACAATCTGATGAACTCAACACAGCATATGCCTCTAAATTGTACCTGTGTTTTATTAACAGATGGCTAGACCCAGGTACGGTTAAAATCAAAAAAAATATTTAGAAAATAAATACCTCAATTGAACACACGTAGGATCACTAGATCACCTGCTAGACCTCCTTGACAGTTTGAGCCCCAAGCTTCTGTCTGTGAGTGCACTTACACTGGCACATACATATGTACGCACCCATTTGTGCAGCAGCCCTGTCCAGGCCCGTTCATTTGATACGGCACGTCTGACCTTGATGTCCTCTCTGCTTGGCACTGAGATGAGAACCCTGTCTAATCACACTGAGCCATGCTTCAGCTCCTGCAGGATTTGGCTCGCCACCACCCTGACAATTTTTGACTCCACATGGCCCTTCTGTGGCCCGACAGCTAAATACCAACACATGCTGCCATCAATAGCGTTAAATGCCAATTACATGCTCTCCCCCAGACTTTACTGGCAATTAATGGCATTGGAGCAAAGCTGTCCTGTTACAAGTTTAATTGATGTACGTACTGTCCGCATGTTATTGTTGTCTGTAACCTTGTGGCAGTCAAGTGGACATTGAAGTCACATTCATTGAGTCACAGAGTCAACTAATACTGTAAGGGACTGCACAAAACATATTCAGGTGGAGTTGGGCTTTAGACACTCCCCATTACATAGATGAAGCTCTAAATGTTTTGGTAAATGTGGGAAAACAAATGATAGTGTGTCCTCTGCACATTAAAGGCAGTTTGATGTAACAGTTTTATCCTTTATTTAACTGATTCATTCAGTGATTGTTTTACAATAAATCACAGTGGAAGAAAGAAAGAAAGAAAATCTGGGATGAGTAAAGAGTTAAAATACCCTCAGCTGCTCACCACGAAATATTTTGACCACTCTGCCTTCAGTAAAAAAAAGAAAAGAAAAATGCAATCATTTTTGTATAGTCCCTAACAATGTTTTGAATGCCAGTTATCATTTAAAGATTCATATTGATAATTAGACCCATTTCCACTGTAGAAATCCATTCAGGGATTCCTATTATCACAAACTAATAGCACTGCTGGTAGTTAAATAAAATAAAAAACATTTCCCTGCTGCAGCATATACTCAAATCCAGCCCCTCTACTGCACCCAAGAGGGAAAACATGGAACAAGATGCTTTTGTTTCGCTCTAAAACAAAGCAATCATTCAGAGATTGATCTAATGCTAGAATAACTGCTGGCACTGCAAATGTATGACGGCTTATTTCCCCACTCCATCACTCTCCATGGTCAGTAAAGATTGCATTGGACCAACAGCGTCCTCCTAAGGATATGTTGGCGTAATTGGCTGATTGGTTGCCTCGATTGAATTCTACTGTAGATGTTTCCATTGGTTAAGATCAGACTAATGTGAGCAGGAAGGAAGGCAGTGGAGCTGACACAGCTACAGCAGCTAAGCTAGTACAGTGGTAAGAAAAGAGCAGGGAGAACAACATTATGTCTTGCTGGATGAAAAATACAGCAGGTGAACCGGTACATTTTTTACCTATGCTTCACTGGTCAGCAGAGTAGAGCAAGATGGTAAATTGAATAAGCTGAAACACACTGACCGGTTTTCCCTGGAAATGTTTTCTCAGCACTCACAGTTTCATAAATTTTTTGCAAAATATCTTTCACCCATTCATGATTTAGCAGCACATTGATTCATTTACACCTGTTTTTTTCAACTCTGCAATCTAGGAGACTAACCAGAGCTGAGGCGAGCCTTGATGCATCCCATACAGTCTGTCATTCAGTCAGAGCTGGCTTGATCCAGGCATTCGCATAACAATGCCCAACGTAGTATGGTGGGGCGAGGGGAGGAGAGATAGAGACAGCTTGGAGGGAGCTGATGAAAAATATGGGCAGTAATAAGGAACAATAACAAATGCTGGAAGGTGATGCACACTACACCGTCAGCCAACCTCCACTATTTGCTCTGGGGTCTGGCTGGTCTTCATGCCAATTTCTTTTTCTGTCTGTGTTTGGGAGAGAATATCATGTCAGACTTTCTGCCAGAATGAATCTGATGATTTATCGTGTCCTCGCTTATGATAAGATAAGATAAGATAAGATGTACCTTTCTTGATCTCCCGTAGGGAAATTCAATTTCACAGGGCAGCAAAAGGGAATGTAGTCTGTACATCAGAAATAAGTAAAAAATAAAATGAGATAAAATGGGAACAATAGGCACAGTACAAAGAAAAGGACAAGAGAACAGCATTTGTTGGTGCTAAGAGACAGTTATAGTCTATCTTCAGCTGTCCCCCATTAGGAGACATGACTCTACATGAGTCTACAGCCATGTTAGCAGCTCTGTGAGCTTTGAGCTAAACACTTATGGTTGCTAGCACTGTGTTCTCAAGGTGTTAAGTAAACAAGATTGAACCAGGGGTCTCATCCAAATTGGAGTAGCTCCACATTGTTGGACTCTAATATGGACTCCACAGAGCCTATTATAAAACTGGAAGTAACTTTTTCCTTTTTCTGACGCCATGTTGTTGTCCTCCAGACAAAGTTTTAGTAATAGCTGGAGTGTTGTGGAGCTCAGCATTTACAGAAAGTACTGTATTTTTCAGCACGGCACTGTCTGTAGGAGGTTGTTTGTGATTGTGTGGAATTGCTGCTCCATTTTCATCACACGAACCCCCCTCCCCCCGAAACAGCGATGTCATCTGTCTTATTAGCACATGTGTGAGATGGGTCTGGATTCAGAGGAGAATCGACTCAGCAAGAAAATAATAGGGACCGTCGGCTGTCCTCTTGGAGACTTTAAACAGGAGGTGAAAATATGGAAATGCCATACAGTTACAATGTGTCATTTCTAAAAAGCCAAGACTACAAAAAAGAATAAAAACTGCATGCTATCAGAGCTTCACCTGCATCCCTAATACATGGATTTGACCTACAATGCAAATTTGCCAACTTCAAAACTAACCCAGTTACAGCTTCCGGCTCACAGACATAACTCATATTTGTTCTTAGGACAACAATGACGTGAGGGGAACAAGATAAGGAGAGGGAGTTAGGAAGGCGAATCCGGATTGTGCTTTTCCACTTGGTGAGGGTAAATTATGGAAAATCAGCTTACAGTAATCCCAGCACTCGTTGAAGGGGGGGATCATCCCAGGCGACTTGACATCATTGTGCACTTTTGAAAATGATGTGCTTGTTAGTTAGGAGGCATGAAACACACTCGGCAGCCTCATAGCCATTAGTGGAGCCTTTTCGTTGCCCTCCATGCATCACTTATGTTTATTATGAACTCTGCATTCATGTGGCTTTGTTTTTTGTTAACAGCAGTGAGTGTTCGTATTAGCTGCCGATCTGCCCAAATACATCAAACATCTGAAGTCATTAGCTTTTGTCGCTGTGAATGGACAACCTGTGTAAAGATGGCTGCCTCCTGAGCCTCCCCACAGTGCCACCAATGTTTCTCAGCCCCCCTTAAATCTTCTGCCAGATGTTGATGCTTGCTTTGGGATGGGAGGCGAGCCACGGTGTCACTTTAGAAAGCCACCATATGTCGACACCTAAGGCACATTCTCACCTAGCATGTTTACAGCACTTTATTCAAAATCCGCAGCATTAACTGGAGCAGTTAGTGTCTGCTTCGTTTAGAAAGGTGAGAACAGTGCTTTTCAGACTGAGAGTTTTTCAAAAATACACTCGCTGAAATGTCTTAAAATTGGACCCCCTTTAAACCAAAGTGAAATTCAGTTTGTTTGGAATGAGAGCAACATTTTACCAGTTACAAAAAGCAACCAAATCCAAAAAGCAGGGATTTTAGTTGCAGACTTTTCATAGTGTAGAAAAAGGGACCATCCACAACCTGCAGTTTTTAATGATGCTCATATCTCTTCATTTTTGAGAAATACACTTATTCACCTTTGTGCGAGCAGTTAGACGAGAAGATCAATCCCGCTCTCATGTCTGTACACTTAAGATGAAGCTGCAGCTAGCCGCAGGTTAGCTTTGCTTAGCACAAAGACTGAAAATATCCCAAAATGTCACATTTTGCTTCAAGAAACAGTGCAGACACAACATGCAGCTTAAGCAGTGACTGATCAGATCTTTTTTAATCAAACTGAACAAAGAGGAATGAAAACACTCTTAATAGAAAAACCCTTAACTGTCATATACAGTGACATATTCCAAGAGCCACTTTCATCATAATATAGAAAAGTAATGCTGTGTTAAACAGCATAATAGTAAGACAGATGGAGAACAAATAGGTAACATAATATATGGTTTGACAAATTATAATTCAATTGGTATGGCATGCAAGTATTATGCTATAACAAAATTATGCTATAAAATGATAAAAATCATATTCAGACGTGGCTGTCAGTGTTCATTTTCAGTATTTGCAACGGTTTAATGGGTGATTAGGTAAGACTATATTTATACTGCACTAATTCTTGAGCTGGAAAGATCTAAAACTATAATCTGTGTGTAAATCAGCAGTTGTCCATCCCTTGATCATTTAAGTGCATGCTTGATTTCTCCTGCACCTGTCTAATGCGTGCTCCTGCTGCATATTTCTGCAAGCTCTGGTCTCATTTTCCTTGTGTGATAAAAGCCGTACAGCATCAGCATTAAAACACAGGCAGCCTGTGATTAGCTGTTTAATCTACCTGCAGAGTTGGAAGCCATTTCAAAGTACTACGTTCATGCCAAGCAATGCTTTTAAACAATTGCTGCTGTTGTTAATTTGGACTTTGTAACTACAAACTGGATGTATAAAATTTTCCACATCTGGACTCATTTAGGGCCACATACGATACTTCTTTTTTTTTATAAGTGACAGAGCTGACTTTAATTTTAAAACTGGAACATAGATTATCATTGATTTCAGAGTAAGCTACTGAACAGTTCTCCTTCTCTTTGAAAAGCAAAAAAAAAAAAAAACTGTCTGCATTTGTCCTTTTCCCTCTATCCCCTCCAAGAAAATCATCAAGAATCAAGAAATGTCTCCAAGTAATTATGCCAAAAAAAAAAGCTACCCAAGAAAAACAAGGGAACGTTATGAGTGGGTTAATAAGCCACTTTCTGCTGAAAGGTGTCACCTGTCCAATTATGAGAGAGGAATAGTTCAGTAAAATCACTTGACACATTGAGGCACTTAAAGTAAGAGCTAAAGAAACCAGCAAAGCAAACTACTCGGAGATCAACAGATCTCGACGTCTTTTCCAATATTAATCTTATTATTTACAAATATATTAATCATGAAAAGTCTATGCCCCATGTTAGGAACTGCTGTTTGTGTGTGTGTTTCTTAGATGCATTTTTTGATTATGTATTGCAGCTAGCACTTACCACTATGACAAATGCATTGTGTTTCCTGTAGCTGCTTCACAATAATACTGTGATTCACCGCTTGAAATGCAGACCATAAATAGTATCAAAAACAAGGTTGCATTTAATGAAAAGCTTAAGGATTACAACTTTAAATTACTGTAGAATCATTTATAGTGATTTCCTCACTGTTTGATTCACTACCAATCTATTTTAAAGGGAGCTTCTGTCTGCCTTTCTGCTTGTCCCCAACCGGGCTGTTTGCTGTCGCTTTCTGAAAACTACAACCCTAGATTAAAAAAAAATCCTTTTTCTCAACTAAACTAATTAAAAAGAGAACAGATTCCTGGAATGCTTCTTGGGTATAGGGGAGCAGCGAGCGTGGGCTTTGTCTGGTTGGGAATGGGAAGGGGGATTTCTAGCGGGTATGCGGTCTGTTCGCACAAAGCCCCAAGATGCAGGGTTGACACTGAGGTTTTGAACAGGCCTCCATGGCCACTGTGATGAGTTGTGATGGCGTTTTGCTGATGACGGTTCATTTGATGCTACTGGCAATCACGGTGATGCAGATGGTGATGGTGATGAAAGATGACAATGTGTGTGATGGCAGTGATGCTGATTGTCAATATTTGTTGAAAATCAATGGAGAGGGGCATCAGTCCTCTCATCAAATTCACTGCACGAAAGTGATTGATTGCAATTTACTCCTTTTATTGTTATAGATAACCCAACTTCAAATTTGCTATATCTTTTTTTGTGATCCTTTTTTATTGCAGATGAAAAGGAATTAACTAGGGGACATCTTAGCTCAAGTTGCTGCAACTTGTAGGCATAGTCCAAAGTCAATTTATGGCAGGAAATATGTGTGAAATGCTTTTTAAAATTCATGTAAAATACATTTGAATGCCATTTTATATATCACTTTCACTGTGTAGAACATTAAGTACAGTGACAAGGGCAGATTTAGACTTTAATTTTGAGCTTAGTTATATACTGGATCGAGTCCATAATTAATAATTATGTGAGTCACCACATGGGAATACCGTTTCAACTGG
Organism: Toxotes lorentzi; assembly: GCA_037833715.1. NCBI lineage: Eukaryota > Metazoa > Chordata > Actinopteri > Toxotidae > Toxotes > Toxotes lorentzi. The sequence goes on along the minus strand of JBBMJY010000016.1, from coordinate 4,433,867 downwards.
CATTTGCCTAATGGCCATCAAGGCAGCAGAGAGTTTGACGTTTAGATGCTACAGTTCCACAGACAGAGTACTGTAACAGGCAGAGATACAGAGCCCTTTGTTTCCCCTTGATGTGATTGGCTCACAGTCAGATAGATTTTACGGTAGCCAGCAGGGACAAACAACAAGCAAAAGCCAAAGTATAGGCAGTCAAATGTTAATACCTCAAAAAGTTGCAGGTATCTTTGACAAGTGACTTTGATGTATCTTATGGGTCTTTGGCACCTGACAGGTGGTAATGTCAGACTGGCTTGTAGGTGGCAGATGGGTGGGCTTTCACTTTGTCAGATGACCACATCCTCTACCTCTCTATGGCTCAGCAAGGCGTTATGTGTAATCCCCTTGCCCCCTACCATCCTTCCCGCTGATAAAACTTTCCTTTCTCTCTCTCTCTCCCTCTACCCTGTCACTTCTCACTTCTGTGCTCTGTGATCTCCTCTCTCCTCTTTATCGTCCTCCTTTTTTTCCCCCCTCCTCCATCTCCTGTTTCCAGGCCCAGATCTGCCTGTGTGCGGGTCAAGCCAGTCAGTATGAAAAGTAAGATCTGACAAATAGCTTGTGTGTGATTGGTGAGGCTGGATTAGCTCCTATGTGCCTGTCAAGCAGACTGTTTTGGAGACAATTTTGCAATGTCCAAATAAATACGGAGAGTGTGTGAATCCACTTAAGCACTCAACATTTACTGAGGGATTCAACCAAAGAAAGTCAAGAGGCTTCACTTGTCCTTGTTCTCCTCCCTTCTCCATTATTCTTTCACTCTTTTCTTGGTATTTTCGTATCACAATGGTGAGTAGCTCACTAACACATTACCTGAAAGTGTAAAATGTTTCTCAGTTTACCAGTACACTCTCCAGCATCTGTTCAGGACAACATGCCTTCTGTTCTTGAAATTAAGAAGCATGGGAAAAAGAATTAAGTTGCACGTGAAAGAAAAGGTTTCTTTTAATTCCTGATGCATGTCAGATTCATTCAAAACCATTTTTTCTATCCACATCCAATGCCACTCCATATTCAGAAACAGTGATCTCCGTTCACTTCCACTCGAAAGTCACATAAAAGCATCTGATCCACATGCTTTGCTTCTTCAGATGGGCCTCTTACATCTCATGAATTGCTGATGCATTGCAGGTTTAACAGAGCAGCTCCAGTTCTTCCAGTTATAATGCCTTTCAAATGCTGATCCAGGATGCCCTTGCCACAACAGAACCGGCAAAGCTGAGAAAGCCTCAGGACAGAGTGGGCTGCATAAGACACTAACAGAGAGCAGAGAGGAGAGCAAAGCTCTATTGGATAACTGCCTGGCTTTTTCCACAGCACTTGACCCTGGTACATACCTCCCCCTCCCCTCCTCCTCCACCTTCTTCTCCTCCTCAACACCAGCAATTGAAGTGTCCCTGCTCTCGGCTCTGATCCTGAGAACCTATGACAGCCAAAGCCTTCCTGCTCTCTGAAGTAAGCCCTGGCAGCGATAGGCTAGTGTACTATTCCCCACTCCAGCCCAAGCTGCAAGGCATGAACACAGGCACAACAAAGTCAATGTGACTGCAGTGAATGGAAAGACTGAGGGAAATGAGAGGAAAGGTAAAGGGTGCTTGACCTTGCCTGTTACTTTAAACGCACCCAAGGTGAGAAATGCTGCTTGTGCTGAGATTCAAGAAAGGAAGAGCAAAACAAAAAGTCCAGGTAACTTTTAGTTTAGTAGTTTTCATGATTCTCATTTCTTTTGGCTGCCACTTTCTCATACTTTACGAATGGCTCATTACATGCAACTACTGGTTGTTAATGCTAATAAATCCTCTGTTGATGCTTTGATCTGCAATGAATAAGAGCAAAATAAGTCAATTCATCTTATATCGGAGAATAAGAAACCTTTTAAATAATGACTTGCTAACTTTTAAGGTTAATACATTTATTAATGTTAAACTAAAGTTAATATTAATGACAGTTATTCAAAATGTTGGGAATTTTGTTGCGTTTCCATCACCATCAGTTGCTGTTACTAACTTATGAGCCCCTTATAAAGTATACTTTATTCTGAAGTAGTACTGAATTTGAAGTTTATTGTTAAATGTACTACACCTGTAATTCATCCACTGGTCTGTTTTGGTGCCGGCCAGAGCTCAGAGCTCCCACCCATTACAGTCTGTGTAGCCTTTACAAGGCCCCTTACAAACAGATTATCATCAATCCACAGCGGTAAGGAAATCATGTCTCTCTAAGACAGATTGCTCTGTTAAGGTGCTCCATAATTTAATGTCCTTCTCATTCTTCATCTCCCTTCTTTCTCTCCCTCCCTCCATCAGCCTGGAAAAGTCATGCTGAGTTCCTTAAAATGTATTAAATTATGATGTGTCATGAAAGTAATTCTCTCCCAGGAGTATGAATCACATGACGGATCCCTCTCCAGCCTTACCTTTGACACACTGTATGCACATAGCAGGGTAATAGATTAAAATTAGCCTCAAGTTCCTTAAATTATTGACCCTGGCCCCGTTTTTCGCCTCCTGTCAGCAATCAGTTTACAGGGAGGTGTGTGTGCTAATGCTAAATGGAGGGAGGGAGGGGGATGGGGGGGCGCTTTACTTCACCTTGCTGTCAGATTGGCCTGTTAGTCTTTCCTGAAGACTTTTGTTGAGCATGTGGGAAATGAATGGATGAGGGGAAGGTGGGACTTAAGTTTCAGCGATACAACACTACATCAGTGAAATGGCTTGTTGGTGCACTCTTAATAATGTACCTTTAAAAATTCATGGATGGAATTTGAATTAATTCAATTTTTAATACCAACCATTTATTATTAAGCCCTTTCCAATGAATATTTCACATTCTAATCTTATTAGCAGGACAGTGTTAAGGCTTTCTTTGCCACACAACAGATTTTCCTTAACTCGTGTTTACCCATGATAAACCCATTCTGGGGCAGACTCTGGTGTAATTCAGTCGGAAAAAATGAGGAGATTGGTATGCGTGGTGCTCACATTAAAAGGACATTTGTGCAATTGCCCATTTGTTTGCTTTATTAAGCCTGGATATACTTGCTCCGATGGAATTTCATCTCAGCTGCAATATGCAATGGTAAGAAATTATCACATCCTTGACCTTCAAAGTAGCATTCATCTGTATGCCAGATGATATATTTGTATTTTGAGGGCTATTTTGCTTCTACAATGCCGAATGGGATCAGCTTGGATTTAAACATCTCTTTAGCCACACATACACTCAGGCCATATTGGTACTCATGGGCTACAGCTAACTGGCCACCAGGCTCAGTTTATATGCCAGTGTTTTATTAATTCCTGACAACCTGTAGCAGAAAAAGAAATGCAGCATTGCAGTGTTTTCCCTCCTTTTTTTTTTTTTCCTCCTCTCAAGTGACAAAATATCTTTGTTTACGTGGTGATATCCTCCTAGAGGGTCAGATCACCTGCGTTTGTATACACAGGTCAGATCTGTGGGGAGTTGTCACCGGCTCTCAGTGTCTCTAATGAACTCCAGCCTGTTTGACTGACAGATGGGTTATAGGCTGGGAGTAAACTGTGGCGCGACATGCCGAGCTGCTGTGTGTGTGACTGATTGGATACATGCTTAATGAAGCGACACACACACACACACTCAAGCAACACCATGTCATAGATCTGTTTGGGAGGCATGTTGCTGGTGGGTGAGGGGGCAGTGTTGAAAATGAGAGCACTTCTGTATGTTACATGTAAATGTTTGTGTTGTGGTATTTGTGCTGGAGAGAGAGAGAGAGAGAGACAGAGAGAGAGAATGACCGTATTTGTGTGAACTGTATAGTCTATGTTTGTGATTTCATCCCAGCAGGTAGTTCTGCAGTTGCTTGGGGGGGTACTAGGAAAATCTGTGAAGCTCAACTAATTTGAGAAAATGGAAATTACATTTTTATTGTCAAAAAAATATATATATTCCCACATAATGAGTCAACTGTAACACCTGGACACTGGTGTTACAGATACTGGACACTATCAAAACTGGCTCTTGAGGTAGCACAGATGTCTAAATGTACTGGATAGAAGGCGGTTGATAAGAATAAGTTGATGAATAAGAGCAGGTTTTGAATCATTTCCAACAAACATTGTACCATGATGGGTGGTGTTGGTGACGGGGTGGGGTTCATGTGTGTTGTCTGTAAAGGATTATTCCGTGTATAAATATTACAGTTGCAGCTATTTGGTAAAAACTGAAGTGCTGTATGTGACCCCAGGCTGTGTGCATTATAAAGTTTACAGTGTATATGTTGAACAGCGTGAACTTTGTCTTGTCCTCTCTGTTTAAATGCAGTCTAGCTGGTGCATTCGACACAGAGGACTGCCCTTGAAAAAGCATCACTCATATTCCTCATCAAAACAACTCACCAGCCGACTCAGGGGAATCCAGGGCAATATAACAGAAAATAGTCAACATCTCAGACTGTCGCCGTCCTTCTGTCCTTTTCTCTTTTTTTTTCTTTTGTTTTTGTTTTGTTTGTTTTTTTCTTTTGTTTTTCATTTTTCTTCTTTAATGACGAATACTCCAACCTCAGGTGTGTAGTACCTCGATCTGTGTGGCTTTGTTGTCTTGTCAGTGTCGTGACTTTGAAGTCATATTTTACGTTGCACAATGCTCATTTCCTTTCTTTTTTATATTTATTTATTTATTTGCCCATGGCAGTCCGATATCATTAGTTTCCCCCTGAATGAAAAAGAATGAAATGACGATGATAAGAGAAGAAAACGAAAGAAAAAAATCCTGCCCGTGCCAATTTTTCCACCTATTCTTGACTCATCTCAAAACTCAGTTACTCTTTCAATTATTCTAAACTAGAAAGATCTCTCCAAAGAGGTGACAACACTGACAAAGGTAGTGTTGCATCTATCGGCTTGAAAATAATTTGATGTCAGTCACTTTTTATTTGTTGCATATCGAGGGTAGTGGTGACAGAATTGATTCACGGTGACACATTTTTAGGTGAGAAACACGAAGAGAGGAAATGAGAAAAGGTTGTGATTTACCTTGCAGCGATCCCTTTATTCTGTCCCTCAACTTAATTGGAGTGGCCCAGCTAGCACCTTACATAGCCCATCAGATTGTTAGCAATGACAACAGAGACTTTCTATGTTGTTGTTTCATTATGAATCCTAAATGTATGTATGATTTGCCCCTCATATCAATATCATATCTTTGGCTGAATTCCACAAAATGGCAGCTGGTGCGTGCAGCAGCTCATCACTTTCAGTCCGACTGACAGGAATCTAGAATATGCGACATGCAGCAGATTTGTTAACAGCGAGCTCCCAATTTGATTTGATGTAATCCTGTTCCAGTTCATTGTGGGGATCTGAAGCAAGAGCAGAGACGGAGCCAGAGAGCCTATCTTTATGTCTGTGTGCTGCAGGCTCAGTGGGCTCTAAAATCTGCGGTGTGATATTCTGCGCCGGCCACCGCTTCGTACTGATCTAGAGATCACTCCTGCCATGCTCAACAGCAAAATACAGGCATAAACGCACACGCAGGCCAACACTGCAGGCACCGGGAGTGGTCTTATATGTGCACATGCACACACACACACACACACACATACACTCTTTCTCTAAGCCGTAAATGCACTATGCAGTATATTCTACGCTCTAATGACTCTGTTTCATTCTCCGTTCATGGCTGTCCGACTCTGACTGCTGCTAATGCTGCTACTGCTGTGTTAACAGTAGATAAATGGCACCGCTCACAGTCTAGATTACATTAGATCTCCAATCAAGAAGTAATGGGTGTTGTCATGGCAACCACATCCAACAGGCATAGGAGAACGGGCTGGGGGGGAGGGGGTGGAAACGAGCAAGGTTGAAGACAGTCAAGACTCGAAATATACTTAAAACATGGAAAGCGCAACTGCATCATGGACAGTATTTCTGTGTCCAACTTCCAAGTGAATGCATGCCCCTTTGTGAGACACCATGGGCTTTTCTTCAAACCTCTTTCATTTGATTAGATGCAAGGAGTATACTTTCAAAGATCATGTCTGTTTGTTGTATCTTGGTTGTGGCTAAAACTTTAGAAACAAGGCATGAGATGTGATCATTCTTTTATCAGTTTTGTGAACTGGCATGTTTTTTTGCTCAAAAACATGAAGTTGTGTTTGTAAAATCTCTCTAGGTGTAATATAAAATAATAAGCAGGCAAACAGATCACAGTTGGTCATTACGTTTTCCTCATTGGGCATGTACAGGCCATGCAAACATGCCCACATGCCCACAAATTCTTGTATCTGGGGCAGGCTGTTTAGCATGAAGCGTTGAGCCTCATTTCTTTTTGTACTTTTTAATTCTTCTGACAAACTTCCACCCCTCTGGATATACTTCACTGGCAAACAAAACACGTCTGAATACTTCCTTTCAGGAAGAGCTTCTTTTATTTCTCCACTTGCACTAACCCTCACAGACTGACTCCAGGACAAAGATCCAGCACACACTGAACTGACAGAATGAAAGACTTGATAATGTTTGCCCCAGAAGATACTGATAAATTTTATTGGATTGCTTTGTCCCATATGACCTGATGTAATGTGACAGGAAAGTGTGGTATTTGTGCTGAAACGAGAAAGAGACATGTGTTTGTAATACAAATGAGGCTTCTCTCTGTGTCTCTCTGGAAGTCAAGTGCAGTTTCCTCAAGAAATCAAGACAATAAACAAACATCTAATTGGAATAGTTGTCTATTCCTCTCTTAGGGATCTACTCACCTTAATGACCAAACTCTTGCATAAAGTAGAGGATTTCAGTGGTTTCCTTCGTCCCAATACGTCTTTCTGCATCGTCACTTTACAAATGTGGTCAACATCATCATCTCTGTTAAGCTAGCTTGCTATGAGCAGAAACTATAGTTTTGTTTTCATCTTGACTGAATTTAGCTACTGCCTCATTTAGTTATGTGGAATTACTTGCTGGAGATAAACTTTATTTTAGCTCTAACCCCCACAGCCAGTCACATGATCCTCTGCTTGGAAGAGTGAGTCAGACAGCTTTATCTCTGTTTTTTGTATAATTTTGAAAGGTATTTTCTCATTCACGCAATCTACAAAAACAACTTCGTTTAAGCTACTGCAGCTGCTGGCACTATTTCTTTGATAAACACCATTTTCAGACCTTGAGAAACCTTGACATTTACTCTGCTGTTTTCACCCGACAAACCACGCTGGCTCTTTAAAAAATGGGAGCAACTGCTTATGTCTTTGTAAAACACAGAGGCTGAGATTTTCAATGCTGCCAGTGACATCTGACTTGTCAAACTAAACTCCATTGCAGCAGTGAATTTTTCATATCTCTTTTTTTTTTTTTTTTTTGCCAGCAAGCGACAACAATGCACTAACATCTTTTGCTTTTCTTCTTAACCCCTCCCACACACTTGCAGCTCTCTTGTTGTCTTCTTCCATCACAGTTGAGAGGAAAATATCACCTCAGGTCTAACCTTTCAAATATAGAAAAAATGCTCACAACCTTGACAGAAGCTCTAAACATTTTGCCCCCCGGTAAATATTAGGCTTTGTGTGAAAGAGAAATCTTGGAGGCAGCCGGCACAGAGCTGGAGGGCAAACATGCAAACCTTGATTAACTTGTGTTGTGCCTGTTTTCCCTTGGAAAGCACTAACTCTGCTGGCTAGTAATGTAGTTTTTTTTTCAGTTTTTTTTTTTTTTTTTTTTTTGTATTTTAAATACTGCTGTCATAGTATTGTGAAAGAAGAGGGTGAATAGGTTGCGAAAAGAAAAAGGAGAGTGGTGAGAATAAATATGGCAGCATTATTGGATATAAGTATGGTTGAAATCTTATCTGGTGTAACGTCATGAGGAAGTTTACAGTGTTCCCTAATAAACTGTCAGATAGATAATTGAATATGATTTCAGAGAGTTTCAAAGGCACTCCAGTGTACCACAGTCATTCACAGTCACCGCGATAGAACATTACTGGTGAAAATATACTGGATCCAGTATCTTCACTCAGGCAGCAGAGAGCATAAAATAGACCTTTAATCACTGAAGAGTGAATACAGTGTCCAAAGAGCTGCTAAGTTGTCCAGATAAAGAGACATTATTCTGCCAGCAGCAGCTTTCATGTATTCTTCTGATTGTGCTTCTTAATGTGTGTGTGTTTCTGTTGTGTAAATTTACAGTAGTCTCTTATTTGTTGTTGGTGTTTTTTTCTTTTCTCGCTTCTCTTTGCAAATTGAGCGTGAATTCTAAAATGCAGATTTAATATTGTGTGGCAGTGTAGTGGTGGATAAGCTCAGTCTTTAGCTGTTTGTGTTAGGAAACATTTCAATATAGATTAACTATGATGTTTTCTAAAAGAAAACACCATGTTGTTTATGCCAGTTTAAAAGACAAATTAACAGTCAGTTCAAACTATTCAGCTGAGGTTAGGGGGAAGAAAATCCTAACAGAAAGTTGTGAGAGTTTGAAGATAATGTCTCCTTTTGTCTACCAAACACTTAAACTCTAGCACACAGTGTTCTGTGTTCCTAGTTGTGTTCCATTTCTTACATATGTTTGTGCATAACCTATAGAAGGAGACCAGGTTCTTGTGTAAAATTGGTGGACTGCCACTTTTGAGGGAAGGAGAAGAAATAATACCGTAAAAGGAAATTGTGTGAAATATGACTTGCTGTCTTTCACAAACATATACTTCTCAATATACACAGTAAATTACAGTGCCTATAGTAAAACCTGTGGAGACTGGACTAGTTATACAGCCTGTCAATGTAATACAGAATTCAATGCAGAATTATAAATGCTCAATGTAGCCATGTTTAGCTGAGTGTGTCAGTGATTTTGCATTTTGCCAATTCAAAGCCTATTCTGCTGTTTTCTGATTAAAACCAAGGACCCAGAATGTGACAGTATGCATGTAATTGAGAGAGTGTGAAATAGAGATTCTGACATATGGACATCTGCACTGCCCACCTGCATACCACATACAGTATGCATAGACACATTGACATACACTGGCTTGCACATGGAAAATCAGGACTAACCCTGTCTTTTTCTTGCCTTGGGTGATAACTGTCATATCAAAACTTTTTTTTCCCACAAGCACGTGTTGGCTGTACCTGTATCGTCTGACCAAAGCAACAATGCCCTCAGGATACCACTTTTCTTCAGCCAAAAAGACATAACAGAAGACACTTTTGTGACAGGTTGACGCTGCCCAGTTTAACCCCAATGCCCTGTCTGCCAACCTCTGGTCTCCAGCCGCAAGCTTGTTAGGATTTTTATTTTCTGCCACTGTCCCTTAAAGTATCTTTGCTCACACAAATACACAATACTGCTCCAGGTCTAGCTATAAGTGCACAATTACATATTCAGGCTTCCTCACAGCACCTGTGTTTGTTTGCCACCCATCTCGTCAAATGTGACATGAACAGAGAGTTCATAATTAAAGGCTGTTTTCAAATACCAGCCCAACTGTTACTTTGGAAATATGGTTTCATAATGAGAAAGTAGTTCACAATAGAAGCCCAGCCTCTTTGTCCCCATGGGAGGGAATAATACCTACCTTCATTAATTATGACTTAATGAAATACAAAATTGCCCCCGGTGCTGTTTGAATGACAGGTAGTCTTACAACAGAGGAAAGCCCCCTTAAACGTATATAGGCCTTGTGGTACAACGTTACCTTCTAATTGGCAATTTACCACCCACTCAATTGTCAGGATGACTTTCTCAGTATCTTTGGAGGTATTAGCAATAGTGTTTTTCAACATCCAGATTAATTTCGTAAAAGCACGCCTTTTAAAAAAAAAAAAAAAAGTGTCGGGCTTGCAAATAAAGGGATGTAATTTAAAGGGGTAGAGTGCTCGTCTTGGAGGTATAGTGAAAGGGCTCCAAGGAAGTGACAGAGAGAGAGAAAGACAGAGAGAGGTAAAGATAGGAAAACAGAGAGAGGCCAGGAGCATTAAACTCAAGTGAAATAAATTTGCTTAGCAGGTACTTCTGTTGGAGTCGCCTCCACTGAGGAGATCAGTCTTGCCGGCTCTGCATTGCCATTTCATCTAATCCCGCTCTCCATTTTTTTTCATGAGCTTGGGAATCTGTCATTCACAGGCCATTCATTTTTAATACACTTGCCAATAATAGATGCTATAAATACTCTAATATGTATGGCTTGTACATTGGTCCAGCCAAGTCTGCTTTCCACTGCCAAATGCTTAAAGGAAAATAAAGCAAATAATTATTCAATTAATTGATTAGACAATAAACAGAAGACGATTTACCAACAATTCTGATAAGCAATATATCGTTCAGGTCATATTTTAACCACAAATGTCAAATATTTACTAGTTCCAGTCCACTCTGGTTTCATCTGTGCTGGTTTTCTTCATTTTATGATAATTTAAACAGAATATAGTTTTGGTTTTGTTGGGGAAAACAAGACATTTGAACAAAGGAGGATTACTATCAGTGTTTTAGGAATGCAAGTATCTTGCTTGTCTCATAATCTTTCTATTGATTCATCACTTTCTAGTAGTTGGAAAAAATAAGTCATGACCTGATTTAGACAGGCGTGAAGATCAGATGGTTTTAGTTTTGAATCACTGATGACTCACATGTATTTTGAGAGCTTCAAAAGCCCTAAACCAAACCAGAGGTCTGGTGAGATCACTTCTTTCTGACCCCACACCACCAGATTTTCTTCATTTTCATTTTCTTTTCTTTTTTTTTTTAGTCTTCAGACCCAATTGACACTGACTCAACTGATCACTTGAGGCGGTTTATCAGGCTCCAGAGTTCACACATCTCCCTCTGGAGCCTCAGAGGATTATTTATGTAACTTTTACCGCATTAACACATAATGCAGTATCACTCCCTAAGGCCTGTAAACACTTTCTCCTTTAATTTTGATTTTTAAAAAATGACTACATTCATACATGTTGTATGTATGTGTATTCAGTGGCTGTTTCATTTACATTCCATTGAAGACTCTGTTGCACAGTAATGACAACTTAATCCTTGATTAAGTTGCTTTGCTGGAGTTTGAACTGGCATGAATCAGAAAAAATTTAATTCTCCATGTTATTATTTGTTATTATAATAAATTTTTGTTGGTTTTAATTCAGCCTGTAGACATTTACAAGACGTGAAGTGCCTGAGCTGTCAGTGCTAATGCAGTACATTGCCGGTGATTCACTAGAGCTGCTGTCGAGGGTTGTCGATACAAGAGTGCACCACGCTTGTGACAAGAATGCTTTTATTAGGCAATGGATTGAATAATTTATTGAAATGATATGAAAACAATACAGTGCCACTGAGAGAAAGAATTATCTTGTCCTGATTGTCCTTTGAAGGTAGGACTTGCTGCAAAAATCTGATCCAGCAAACGGCCCCAGCCACTTCCCATCCCTCAACGGTTGTTTGCCAGCAGTGGAAAAACTTTTTTAAGTGTGCGGTAATTAAAAGGAGGAGGGTGAGGGGTGGGGTGGGCTGGGGTGGGGGGTGTTGAAGTAGCAGAAGTACACTGCAATATCCCCACTAAATTCTCTGTAATGGTGAGGTGAGTCAGTTGCCTTAATTAGTTTAGTCTTTCTTCTTCCTCTCTCTCGTGGAGTCATTAATGTCGACATGAACATTTTTCTCTCATTTGAATAGGTAAATAATGAAAGCCGAGTGACAGTTGGGGGGTGAGCTAGTCACAACTTTTTAAAGCAGCAGGAAGGCAGCAATTAACAGGATCTGACAACCCAGAGGGACACACAAATACACACACTCAGGCACGCAACACACACTCCAATACATACAGTACATACTAACATACAGACCCAATGTTTGCCAGCTTCAGACCAGCGTATTACTTGAATAGTTGCAGAAATTGATATGCAGTGTGTCACTCCTGATTCACCTTTGTTAGACATGTGTATTAAATAATAGAAGTCACACTTGCACAAAATCTATCCTGAGCTCATTTTGATGCTCCTCAGTGTGTCACTGAGCCCTTAGTCTGGACTTTTTGTCAAGGTGAGAAACCTCACATCAAAACATAGTGCATTCCATCAAAGAGATAGATGGACCATTGTTCAATTAGCAAATGAAAGCTGTAATTGTTTGGATGCTGCTCTCCTCCATAAATTTAGCAGTGATAATTAATTGTAGCGAGTGAAAACACTCATCAGGGAGATGAACCATTAGAGAGGTAGGTAAACAAACCCTTATCTATTACGGGTGAGTGGCTGATAAGGATTGATGAGAAAAGTTTTATTTTCACAGAAAAAAGACAAAATGAAAAAAAGTGGAATCGGTGAAACTTTTCCCACACTCGATCCAAAAGAGAAGCACCTGCCCTTGGGTCTAAATCTGAATGAGTCATCATAATTGAGATTTAATTACATTAGTAAAATTGTTATTTTTCTCAGTCTTTGGATCGCTCGCACAAGCAAAAGTAACACGCTATTCTTCAAAGAACCGTGTAAGTGTACTTTCCTGACACAAAATTAAAGTTGCAAGGCATGAAATTTGTTATGATAAATAATCAAACTTTGCTTTTGATTGTATTTATGGTAATATTTTTTTCAGCCACTTACTATATTTATAGTGAGTATAGTTTTCATTGTTAGTGGAGGAGTTCGCCATTCCTGGATGGGATTCAAATTGCCCTCACGCACATGTGAGTCACAGGAAAAGATGCAGCGTTACTGATTTTAATTTTATCTCTCTGTTATCAGACTCATTGTTTACTGTTCACTGATACTGCTAATGTTAACCAAACATTTTCTAAAGCAGCAGCTTCACACTGAAAGCATTCAACTGGCAAAACAAGGGGTGGCTTTAATTTTGTGAAGCAGTGACAGGAAATGCAACGTATTTATCACTGATCTTGTAATTACAAGATTAGGTCTACAATGTTTTTTCTGTGGTGATTACAGTGGGCTTCCATACCAAATCAACCAGGCCTCAGATCTGTGTGTATTTTTTTGTATGTGAAGTATTGACTAAATGCTTCGTATTTACTTTTTTTGTTTCTTTCACTGATGCTGCCTTTAAAATCAGCAGTGTATTTCACTGCTTAGGGTCTACGGGCCCCCCATATTTATTATTCATGAGGAACTTAATGTACCTAAGAATTGTGGGCGAGACTGTTGCTTAATAGGTGCAAATGTGAAATCACTAATATAATTCAGTTGTTCTCCTCGGCAGCTCAGACGTGATGAGCAATTATCACGTGCAGTGTAATTTCTGCCACCTTTTTGTCTTTCTATTGTCTTGCATGCATTTAAATATGAGTAATATAGTGTAGGAATACTTTAGGTGTACTGTGATGTACAGCCAGAAAGTCAGCACTTGCTATTCTCCTTCCGCTGCCTTAAGTTGATGTGAAGTCAAGGTATGATATGAGTTCATTCTCATTAGTCTCAACATAATATATGATAGTGAAAATTAAATATTCAAGCATCTCAGACTGACGCACCTCAGCAAAGCACGTCACCGGGAAAGAAAGTGGGCAAAAAGTAAGTTGACTGAGTGAGTGATGGGTGGCAGAGCCAGAGGGAGGACAAAACAGAGCAGTGAGGGAGGAAAAATGGAGGAGTAGATGGAGACTGCCTGATTGGAAAATGGATTGGTGACAAAACGCCACAGCTTGGAGCTAAGATTAGGATTCCATCTGTCTTGAATGAAATATTCAAATATACGCTGGTGAGAGGAGGCATATTACTAAAAGGATGGATGTGGAGAATATATGAAACAATGACAGGCTCTTTACATCCAGAAGGGTCAGCGCTCACCCAGACTGTTATTTAGCTTGGAGTGGGAGAGCTTGCATGTTCCCGAGGCATATGTGCTGTTGCATTTGTGAAAAGACTGATAGGAACAAATGAATATGTTCAAAGCAGTGTTTCTATAAACAGAATGACACAGTGAACAGTTGATTATACATAGATCACTCAGAATCAGTCTTGTACTTTGCATCTGCAATTACGCGGCGTTCAGACCAAAAACAGCCATGTCTTTTAAAAAATGAAAGGGGCGTGTTGTTTCAGACACTGGTGAGACAAATAATCACAATGCAGGAAAAACAAAAAGAATGAAAGAATTACAATCCACAGAACCGTGTTTGTGTAATAGGCCCGTGATTTATGAGGCTTTTGAGACTACCGGGGGAATATAATACGACAAGGAAGGATTTTACAACTCTGGAAAGTTATCATGGAAATCATTTTATCCTCGGAGACTGAATGTAATCCGGGGTTTCGAAGTTAATAAGGTGACTGCATTTTTTTCATAGTCGTCTCTTTGCAACCCAATGACTGGACAATAACATTGATAGCTATTCTACAAAACTCCCCACTACATCCACTGCCATCATACCATTGCGTCCAATACCAATATTTTTACTTTCTATCTTATTTGCGATGGATACAGTTTGATTAGTTTTGGGAAAGATCATGGTTATGGCAAATAAACTAGGGTTACAGTAAGTTTAGGGTTAGACAACATGAAAAAAGTTTAGTCCTACAATTACCAGTGGATGTCATGATTTAGGAATTTGATATCCTTGCCTGTTGTTTTCTTGTAGCACATTCCAACAGCATGAATGTAATCTCTGTTTCACTCAGTTTTAATCACTTACTGATTTGAGCCTTTTCCAAATGCTGAGTAGCTTGAGAGCCTCTTGAATTCGCAGCCAAATTTCTATTAAAGTTTTCATTAATAATTTCCACTGCAGCCTTCATAATTTTTGACAGAGGAGGAAGGAAGCAGTGTGAGGAAAACCCACCAGCATGCTTAAAAAAATTTTAGAAAATACATTAAACATATTACAAATTAGTGAAATACTGTTTCACACAAATCAAAGACATCAAATGGTGACTGTTGGGACTAAGAACACAGGCGACCTATGTAGTTATTACAAATCAGAGGAGGACCCTTAGTAATAAAAGGACCGTATGAATAAGACTTCTGATCGACAAATCAAAGGGCACCCCTTACAACTTTTTTCCGTCCCATCACTAGTGTCATTGCAGTATAAGACAATGTACAAGACATCACTTCCAGCACCTGAGAAACTGTTCTGTAGCTGACTTCTGACCTCTGTGTATGGGAAGGGGAGGAGGAGGGTGGGGTTGGATGGGCAGGGATGTGAGGGGCAGCCAGTTAATCACTGCTCAGTGCATAATGTATGAAAAAATCCAAGCTTATACCGTCATATTGACTATTGTTGATTTTGGACATGTTTTGCTGCTTCCCCTGCTCTGTCGTACTCATCAAGTGTTAAAGGTGGACTGTGGACATAGTAATTTGCATGCTTTGAAGTAATTTAGGAGTGACCTTCAAAGAGGAGCCAAAGAGTGCAAAACAAATAAGGCAACCAAAATGTCAGGACTGTTATGGGAGATGGGATGTCATTAGGAAATGCACCATAGCAGATCCACCTTAATTCCTGAGAATGGGAATCTATCAAACCAACAGAAAAATTCATTACAAAGCAATCAGATGAGATGCATCCACACATTTCCAAAAAGGCACTATGAGGAAATGCTTTGGTGATATTTTAAATGTCATGACGTTATTATTTCTCAGATAAGTGTTTTGCATAGGGTTGAAGACTGAGGTCTATGAAGATTATCTTTCAAAAATAAAAAGTTAGATTTAATTTATTCTTTGTTTTTATGTGTTTTTATGTTTTATGGCAGAAATAGATGATTCTAATTAGTTGAGAGATGTCCAACTGGGATTTCTCTAAAGCAAGATTTAGTTATTTTTCTTAATTAATGTACAAATAGACTGATAATCAAGCAAAACTTCTGGGTAATTCTAAGTAATGTTTAAAGATTAAATGCCGGTTTGCCATACCAGAGCAGTATGTGGCTTATATTCGCCAGGAAGCCAAAAGCACAACTCCAAATGTAAACTAGTGTTGCTCCAGGTGTGCTGGATGAATGAATGCTGAGGAATTTAGCCACATCAAGTTTCGAGATGGTCAGGTTTCTATGTTGTGTTGAAGCCGTTTATCTTCATGCTATAATTAAAGCAGCATGATACTCCCACTGCAGCAGTAGCTGCTACGGTAAAAAGAAGTTGCGGTTTGGCCATCAGTTTATTATTTACTCCACATTTGTAGTACTTATTCATTCTATTGCAGATTCAGCTATAAGGTTGGATTGATTGTCATATAAGCTCAGTGATCATCTTCACATGCTGATGCAGGCATAATGACACCACTGTCACCATCTTAGTTGCGTGTTTTAGCATGCTAACATGCTAATTAACACGACAGTATAGATGAGGCTTGAACTTCTGTACTAAATGTTACAGACCTTTCAGTCAAAACCACAAAGGTCAGCTGCTTGGTGGTGCTAGGTGAAAAGTCAGGGTTCATCGCCTGGGCCATGATTGCCTGTACAAAATTTCATAGTAAGCTATTGAATAGAAAGCACATAGAAGCAACAATGAAAGCACTAATAATCTCTCACATTTGAATAAATGAATACAAATGAATCTTGATGGAATGAGGCCAAAATAAAACTTAACCTCGGATGGTTCTGAACTTCCGTACATTCCAAATCTTAAAACTTGCACCCCATTAGGTGTACATGACACTGTTTTCCTCTAACAGTCTCAGCTTGATCCAACAAGATGGTACTAACTGGTGGGTGTGTAACATTGTGCCACATTAAGTACAGCTCATGGTGCCAGTGTGTGTTATTATACAAAAGAATCAAGAGTAGCAATTAATTAGCACTTTTAAAGGGCATTTAAAATGGTGCAACTTTGGTCAAGTTGTAGGAAAAGTTATAACTTCTTGTTGTCTTTGTTTTGTTTTTGTTTGAAAATTAGCTTTTTTTTGTCGTGCTTAGTAAAAGTAAGTAAAAGTAAGTAAAAGGTCTGCAACAGCGTCTCACACATAGTTGATTTATATCAAGGTGAACAATTATCATATTAAGATGAATAAATCAGAAGAATGTAATTAACAGCACATATTGAGTAGATGCCAGCCTAAACTCTGGCATTTCAGAGGTGGAGATTTAATTATGGCTCAGGTGGTTTGAAAGACCATTGCTTTCAATAGTTGTGACAACTGTGGGCAATGTGGGGAGGAGGGTGGAGCTTGCGGTGAGACAGAGCTACCATGGTTGTGGAGCCGTGTCAACCTGCCAACTCCTGAAATAGCCCAGACAGCAATAACTCACATTTGTCCTGACCAAGGTGAGATAACGGCAGGCCGGAGCCAGCGCTAGGGAAAGTGTACGACTGGACAGGCTACTTCCATTACAAGTTGTATCACCTGTGAGATCGAGGAGTCAGATAAGAGACCAACATTTTCTTTCTTAATTATTTTGGTTTCCTCGTACTTTCATGTTGGCATTTGAAAATAGCTTTTGCCAACGTGTCTGGTCCTTTTCTTCACAGCTTTCTTTCTACCACACAACTCGCTCTGGATGTTTGCACCTGTAATGCTTTTTAACCAAACCGAGCAAAGTCCTCTTTAAGAACGACAAAGAAGAAGATGACAACAAGTAAACAATCTCAGTTCTCTTTATTAATGTTTCTTTAAAGTGGATCTTTTTTTCTATCTCTGATGGATCCCTTTGTTCACGCTCTTTAGAACACAACTCTCTAACGTGAAAAGAAAGATGATATCAGTGTCGTAAAACAAACAGGGTGATGCTTAATTTGATCAAACTTTTTATGGGCTGAATCTAACCGTCTAATTAAGGTGGCTTTTCAAAACATTTTTAGTTCAAAAGAAAGATTGTGTGTCATTATTCAGCAGTTATATAGTTCTTTATCTTTGCATAAAGCAAAATTTGGCAAATCGAGAATTTAAATGAGGAATATTGTTCCGTCAAATGTCACTTGATTGCCTCTATTACTTCATACTGTATATTCTGAAGCAAACTGAGCCACTGCACTGTAAGTGCTCTGTGTTAACAATGCTTCAAATGAAGCAAGTCAGATTCTTTTCACTGAGTTTATTGGAGTATTCACGTATGAGTAAAAACTGCTGACTAAAGCCTCCGAGTTCATTTAGATGACTGAAGTTGGCCAACTGTGAATTCACCTCAAATCTGTGAAGCCAGGCATATATTTGAACAGGCATGTAGATTTATTTATTTATTTATTTGCAGCACTTGAATAAGGATGGAGGAGAGAGTTAAAGGCTTGAGACACAGTTATGTTTGGGGGGTACTTTGTCCTTGGAGAAAATGCAATGTACAATACAAAGAATGTGGAAACAAGACACGAAATGAGAAAAAGGGCCTAAAAGTATCTCAACAGTCCCCCCAGGCCCAGTGGAGCACTCTCCACCGCCCATGATCATAAATCCAGATCTGGGCTCTGCAGTATATGTTAGCTTGGTGCCTACAGCTTCCAGATGATTCCTCTCTGTCTCCCTCCTCCCCGCTTTCCATTTTCTTTTTTACCTACACTGTACCTGTTGGAGGAAGCAAAATACGTCCTACATATCATCATGGGAGAAGGGAGGGGAGCCGCTAGGAGGCCAAGTCACAACCAACTCAAAGGATGTTGATCACTTGTGTCTTATCGCAGGCAGAGCCAGGCCACCCCTTGTGAATTAAAGGAGAAATAGTATCTCGCTCCCTCATTTTTCACCGCCCAGAGATGTTCGGTTGCTCCCTTTCTTCCGGCTCCTGTGCCAGAGAGATAATCCGGGCCCATTCCGGGCAGCAGAATCCATCTTTCTCGGGGTGTTGGACCGTTAGTCCTTGCCTCCTCTGAGGTCATTGGTGCCCAGACTAAACAGAAGTGCTCCCAAACAGAACCCCTCCTTTTTTTTTTGGTTAACACTGTTTTTATTTCCACTTTGTTTTATGCCAAAATTGGAGGACTGCTACAACAAGGACCGCAATGCTGAATCTTTTAATTAAAGGCCTTAAATAACAGGGTTTAAAGGGTATCTTGTCTCTGTCTCTCCCGTTTTTGGAAAACAACATGTACTTCTTCACTTAAACATTTCACACCTACACACAAACCACTTTGGTAATTTCTAGAACTCATTTTTAGACCACATTATTTCATTTTATACTAGAAGAAATATATTCTTTGTAGGATTCAAGGAATCATTTAATCTTCTGTACTCACTCAAACTTATGAGAAGAAATATAAGCTTTATTTATTTTTCTGCAGTGGCAGTGCCCTTGTATGGGTGTTCTCTAGAAAGTGTGAATTTTTGTTTCTGACAGTCTCAGTGCTGTAATTTGAAAAGTGCATCACTCGTGTGGTTGGGCACTAAAAATAGTTCATAGTATGGCTTCAATTCCAACAGCCACATAGGCAGTTAACCAGCTGGAGGGCTGTTAGCCTTTGCTTTGTTCCATCTGTGATTTGAGTACCTACATTAGCTTTATGACCCCATGTGTTAGTTATGTTGTGATTCAAAACACAGGGTGAGGTACGAGTGAGTGCTGATGGTACACAGCTAATCACTGCTGTACGTTTTAACAGTATTGTAATTTACCATGGTTACAATGGGACCCCTGAAAGAAAGACAGGAAACCCTTCTTTGAGTTCTCAGTTGCATCATGGGCTCTCAGACATTAGTCAGATCATGGTTTGGGTTCAAATTACTTCATCAATAATGTTCACGGATGGTCACAGTAATAGCCAGTGCCTTTAAAGGATCATTAAAGTACATTTCAGTCTAATCTGAATGAATCAGTGATTCCTACCAAGTGTGTGAGTCCTCACTTGTCACCTCAGGTAAACTCTGAGACTGCATATTGATAGCCTTTCAGTTCACAGTACTGCTGACCTGTTGCTTTCAGTTACAGAACTGTGAAACACCAATTGGTCAGGATTTTTATTTATCTGTAGTTCCTGTAGTGCACAAAGGTTTGTTTGTGAATGATGCAGGATTGGCTGGATATTGCTGTGTGACAAGCTAAGCCTCGTCCTTGCCTTCTCCCCTGACAGCAAATAAAAAAAAAAGTCAGACATCCTAGAATCCTAGATATCAGCACCTATGAAGCAGATGAAAACTGCCAGGATTGTGTGGGCGAGAGGAAAGAGAAGTAAATAAATAGCTTGAAAAAGATATTTTCTTCTAAGATTTTCTGCGTCTCAGTAGGCGACACACTTTCTTTGTAAGGGGAATATTGGTGTGACTTGACAGGAGTTTAAAAGGTTTATGAAACGCACAGCGAGTGGTTGTGTGTTCCTGTATGTGTACACTCCTGTAGAGGGTAAAGAAATATCTCTTTCTCCTCTCTCTATGTTCAAACTATAATACAAGTCTGGAAACTTGCAACTGTAGATGCTCAAAAATGCAGGTACACAATGTGAAGCAGATTACGTTAAACTTGTGTCTGCGTGTGTTTTGCCAATTTCTATGCTTGGTTTCAGGCGAGTGCTTCCAGGCCACTAATTGGACAGCAGACCGTGCATGCTGAATGGCATATGTTTCTGCCTCTAATGACCCTCCTGTAGTAGCTCAGTGACAGGACAGGAGGTGAAGAGGCACCGCCATCTGACCTGTAAATATGCCAAAATCCCTCCTCATTACAAGTCTTTGATCCGGCATTTTGTTGTCCAAATACTGCCACAACACCACAGCACGCAGAACTGAGAGTGTCACATGGAAATGTGTTTCAAGTAGTTCTGATTTCTGTTACAATAGAGATGCATTTCACCATGCTGATTAACAGGGCACTTGATGAAAAAAAGGATTCTAGTGTGCATCTCAGCTCAAGAATTTGGCTCTAAATTAAGAAGATATTCATTGTGAGATTTGGATTTCAGTGACAGTGCTCCCTGCTATGATTTAAATGTTAAGTGTGGATGCATTACTGAAGGTCAAGAGAGCACCCACAGAGAACAGTCCGAAAAAATAAGACAGAGAGAGAGGGAGAGAATAAAGATCTTCAGGATCTGAAGGGTTTCCGTCTCTTTCAGCCTGGCTCAAGAATGGGGACGGCCGGTTCTTTAATTGGCGCTCAAGATTTTTTGGAAGATTTCTCCATTAGAGCAGTCAAAGACTCTTCATAAGATTAGCTCGGCCTGAGAAAACAGTGAATGACTGTAGGAATGAATATAAAGGTTCTAAGAAAGAGATGACTTTTAAAAGTTACCGTCAGTAGGTGGAAGTCTGTAAGGCAATAAGCTTGAATACTCAACTTTGGACAATAAACACGGGCTCTGTCTCATGGCAGGACATTCATAAAGCTGCTTGTACCACTTATGAAGTGTCACACTATGACAAAACCATCATACATGAACAGCACCATTCATACATCCGTCTGTCCAAGCACAGCACGTTCCTCCAAACTGTTCATGCATCATACGTAATCTCACAGAAGGATGTATCTCACTGTCAGTCAGCTGCTGCGACGGCCGAGTCGTGCTGGTGAATGCTCTGGGGCTTTTCCCCATTGATGGAACAGAAATCAGAAGTCCCAGCCTCAGAAAACACAAGCAGATGTGGCGAGGGACAGGTGGACCTAATGGGAAAGAGAACCAGGCGGCAGCCAGACACATTTGGTGGAGAGACCCTGAGGTATTCGTTTCAATTTAAACACCAACACATACAAATAACATTTATGTATGACACCATACTCCTTTACTACTATTCAAGAAAATGTCTCCTACTGTTTAGACCCTGTGAACCTGGAAGGAATTTAAGGAGTAAAGTTATTCTTTCTGTCTGGAGAAGTCTTTAGAAATGAATGTCACTGGGACAAAGGTTTTTCAGAGAATTAAGGTCAGTGGAAGCACTTTGCTCGAATATTCAGGGTTTTGGGGCCTGTGTTACTACAACTAAAAAGATGTGGTTAAAAGATCTGCATGTATCAAAAGACTTGCTAGAAGGTGTACTTTTAGCAATAGTAGCACCACGCAACTACTGGATTTACTTCCATGATAACTGGTCCATGGCTCCCAGAGGATGAATCCCAATGTCCCAAACTTTTCCTGTAGCGCCATCTGCTGGTTAAAGTTTCTTTTACCCTATGAAATATGTCCACTATATCAATGTCCAAATTTTAACCACTCACCCATGGAATTTGGTGCACACATTCATGTCCTCTGCTGTATGAAATGTAATCATTTTGATTCCCAGACTTTTTATTTAGAGACATTATCATCACCAAATTTTCCTTTTACATACGGTTTGGAACTAAATATCTGCAAGTGTAATGACGTTCCCATCAGCCTCAGCTGTACTTTTTTGCTAATTAGCAAATGTTGGCATGCTGACATCATCATTTAGCTCAAAGCCGTCACTGTGCCTACAGGCTCACAGAACCGCTAGTGTAGCTGTAGATTCTTGGATGTTTGGAAGGTGCATAGATGTTTGTGTCTGAGCAAAACTGAAAACAAAACTCAGAACACATTCACTATGATCTACAGTCATTTTTGGTTAATAAATCTGCCTTCTCGGCAGAATACAATACCACGGTCTGTGCTTCAAAATTTCATTCATTGATTGCACACTCTGCCAAACAGGCAGATGCACTTGACGGCCAAAGGACATGGCTGTCATGTTCCTCGAGTGCGTCCCATGATTGACAGCCAGATATCAAGTGGCAAGTAGTCTGTTTGTCATTGTACCATGTAATAAAGTCTTTACCTGGTATCTGTGAAGTGCTACAGTGCTTACTGGCAGTGTGCTGTTACAAAAACCCTTTGATACTCCTCCCATCATCACCCCCAACACCCACCCTTTTGCGGTTTACTTTTATTTATTTATTTACGTTCTTATTTATTTATTTTTGCAACTTTTTAATTTCAGAGCTGCCTCCCATTGCACGCATCAAAAAATAACCTGCACATTCATCATCTTTCAATTTAGAGCCTTGAGATTCACCTTCCAAGATGCACTAATACCCCAGTAGGGAGACAGATATTTGCATTTTGATTAGTGGGGGCCAACGTCTCTCGTCTCTCTTGTCTCTCTCGTCTCCAGTTCCACCCGGCAATGCTGACGACAGTCTAACCGCAACTCCACAGATTGAAACTATACAATTAAATAGTGAATCAAATGGGAGCAGTGCTGGTGAGGAGCTCTGTAGACCTCTTTGAATGCCATGTCTGATGATTACTTTGGAGTAGTGTTTCCCTGTCACTTGGTGTAAAGAGGGAGCCTTGCTTTTCAGTTTCACCCTGATCTTTTTTCAAGGTTTGGGATCAGTGACACTTTTCATTGTTCAGCTGCTAAAGTAAGGGAAGGGAGAGCAGTTGTTTGAACTGTCTTGTGTCGCTCATAAAAAGCGCGCCATAGGGAAAAACAGTTAAAACCAAACCAAACCTTGTGGGAGTAGTTTATTGCTTGTATTAGTAAAAGTTCGCCTTTGATGTTTCTACAAGGGCTTGGATGGGGAGAAAGGAAAACAGCAAATGAAATAAAACAAAAGTTTTCATCTCCCTGATGCCTCACCATAATTCAGTGTGCCAGAGGATCTGTGCGCTGTCTCCAAATGTTTTGTTTGTGTTGCATTAATTTCACAGGGAGTCGTGTGTAGAAAAAAAGAGAGAGAGAAGAAAAACCATCTCCTTCCAATCAAATATGCCTGACAAATCGGTTTGTTTGTGTGTGCACACAAGCTTTTGCTAGCATTTATTTCTCAGCTGAACTTGTGGGAACTGAGCCATCCCGTTGAATAAAATGTTGACCAACCTGCAAGGTCGCCTAGGCATGCATAGAGATTCAGACTGACAGATGTCAATCAAAACTCCCATGCAGACATCCTATAACTGTAATCGAAGTGAGTGTGGTTATGTATCAATAGGCAGAGATTGAAGTAATACATTACCATATGTTTGCATAACCTTGGGGCTCAGCAACCTTGAAAAAGACAGCTGTTTCTCAGCTTGGATGCTCAGTCATCGTGAGATAAGATTTCAATTTAAGTAGCAGGAAGTGTAACTGCGAAATGTGTAGAATGAATTTCATAGATTTTCCGTCAGTGTCTTGTCGCTTTCTCTCTGCTTAACTTAACAAAATCTGAGCTGAGTTTGGTGCTATTAATAACATTTATTTTTAATTTAAAACCAGAAGAGAGTTTCAGTTGAACTAGGTACCTCCCTCCCTCTCTCTCTCTCCCTCTCCCTCTCCCTAAGGCCTTTCCGGTTTCCAGTTGCTGTTTGTCTTGGGGCATTGTTTTATTACCTTCAAAACTCTACTGGGAAAATCTTAAGACAGCGGTTGCCTAGCAACAAGGACCTGACGGTTCCGCCACAGGAGCGGAGTGAAGAGCGGCCTGGAGCGCAAGGGAGGCAGGGAGAGAGGGGGGAGAGGGAAGGAGTGAGGCGAGGGAGGGGAAGAGGCAACACTCAGACTGGAACAGCAGCAATATCGTCACAGCTGGAGCCGCGGGTTAGGACCTAGTGAAGCAGCAATAGCATGCTCACCTGTCCCTTTTGAATCACCAGTGGAGGCAGTGAGAGGTGATAAGATGAATGTGAATCAGTTTATCTGGGGTTATTCTCTGTTTGTCAAATGGAAAGTTCTTTAAAACCAGTTGCGCTCACAGAAAACTAAGGCTGCAACCATCAGTTAGTTTCATGATTGATTCATCTGTCGATGGTTTTGTTTTTTTATTTAAATAGGGCAAACAACTAGCCGCACTTAATCTAGCCAAATTCATGGTAATGTATGTATTAAAGAAACAACATATAACATATTAGTTAGTGAGTTTTAGGTGCTCATATTAAGATTTCTTTTTGGCCTCTGAACAGAGCTTGGGCTGTTTCAGTTGCAAATGCTGAGTATTTGCTGGTTCCAGTGTCTCAAGTGAGGATTTGAAGCTTTTGTTTGTCATATGTGATGAGAAACTGAAAACCGTTGGGTTTCGGACTGTTGGTTGAATAAAAAGAATAATAGAAGTATATTATATAAATGTGAGCAAAATATTGAAAAATGCTAGGTATCAGCCTGCCACATAATCTCATAGTACTCATTATGCAGGTGATTAATTGAGGAATCGGATACGAGGAAACATGCACATTTGTCAGTGCTAGACTCTAATGTTGTACTTATCAAGCTCGGGTGTGTTTATCAAACGAGTTGTCAATTGAAATGGGAGGTTTATTAGAAGGATGTCGTGACAAAAGGTTTTCTCTTCAGGTGTTGATGGAATCTGTGCACGTGCTGCTCCAAGTGTCCTCCTTCTCCTGCCTTTATCCACTCTGGCTATCACCCTTTCAGCTCACGAGAGTTTGATAAGCACCGGCCGACAGGCAAATAAAAATTAGAGCTGTGGTTACAAATTGAGGTCAGAGTGAGAGTATAGACAATGCATGTTTGTGGATGATTGTGTTTGTGGCTGCACCTGTTTAGGGTTTATCTGTGCTTACATGTATGAAAACACGATAAAGGTACATGCGTTCACTTTGCGTTGCCATGGACTAAAACTGTGACTCTTCGCACCAGTAGAAGTGAGGAGGCACAAGCTGCAGTGGAGATTGCTTTGCTGGCACCACACCAGATATTTAATCATAATTAGCCAAACAATTACTGGTCTAATTGTTATTGGTGAGATATTGGAGCACAGTGAGGAGAAATGTCAAGTTTATTAGCAGGGGATCTTCATCCTCTGGCTTGTCTTTCTCTTGCTTCACTTTGGAGCTTCGACCTCATCCCTCACCTCTTCCCATACTTGTAGCACCATGAACGACACAAACACAAACTCTCTGCACTGAGGTATCTCCCCAAAACACAGACTTGAACACACATCTGTATATTGTCAGCACTTGGTCGAGATTATTTGTGACTGTTCTTTAAAGGGAAGAAGAAAAAGGAGTGAAAGGCCACTTAAAGGCCAATGTGAATGGCAAAGCCTTTTGAGTATCAGCATTGTATTTTACAAAAAAGAGGTCAGGCTCAAAACTGTGAGAATGATAAGTGTGGATGTTTGAGAAGGGTAACGCAGTGCTCGGTGAAGTGAGGCCTTTGCTTTGGCTATTGATAGCTTCGCCAATACACCTCATGCAGGGTAGAAATCAATGTTATCTGGTGACTGTGAACCTCGTTTGTGCTTCTAAACCACTGACTCACGCCGAGGCCCAGAAAAGTTCATGCACAAAAAGCAGCCGTCATTATTTAGTTCCACTTCTTCAGTTTGCAAGTTGAGTTCAATCGGCTCAACTGCTTCTGTATAATTCCTATGATGCATTTTTGGTGTTTCTAGAAAAACAAACAGAATCAGTTGTGTTTTTTTGTTCAACACAAGACTTGAAACAGAAACCCTCTATTGTTCTGGCATATTTGCATATTTGTGTTGGGAGGGGGGGGGGGGGGGGGGGGGGGGGGGGG